>NW_023613939.1:0-45000 GCF_013339725.1 Rhipicephalus microplus | reverse complement strand
TTGTAATTTTCTTTCAGCCATTCACAGGCAAATGGCAAACAAATTCCTGGTGTATATGTGCGCGAGACAATGTCAGGACAGACATTCTGGCAAAAATCATCGTTGATGCTGTAATTTGTGCTGAGAAATCAGGGCTCTTTGTCGATTTTGTAATGTGCGACAGGGGGGCTCTGTGGAACCGCAGCATGTGGAAAATTTTCTGTGTAAGTGGGAAGCTCAAAAAGACGGTGTGCGAAATAAAGCAACCAGTGGATCTGAGCCAGTATCTGCATTTTTTATTGAATTTTCCCACCTCGTGAAATATGTCCATAACGCAGTATCTTCCAAAGGGCTTTTGACACCAGATGGTAGAGTTAGCAGCGAGTATGTAAAGGAGACCTGCGGCCTGCAAATGGGACACTTCAAGTTCAGTGACTTTCAGGCCAATGTTGCACGTCACCATGGCTGTTTGCCAACCTAATGTTTTTGAGAAAATGCGGGTCAACTTGGCATTCACTTTCTGCAGTGATGAAGTTTTAAAGGGCCTATATGTCTACAATAGCCAAGTGGAACACTGCTATGGCACTGGCTCTACCAAGGCTACTTTTGCATTTGTCGCTATGATGAGAGACCTTGTCAATGCCATGACATCAAGTTACTAGATATGGGGCATCTCCCTAGATATGTGGCATCTCCCTAGATATGGGGTATCTCAATGATGTTCACAAAATGATTGTTGCTTGTGAAGCCCTTCCTGGCCACACTGATCTCATCGGACTCAAAAGTGACTCCTGGATAACTTATTTCGTCAGTGTGTGTGGCCTGGAAGATGTTCGAAAAGACAAAGTGCAACGAATGTAGCAATCTGTTGCTTCACTATGAGAAATTCCAGCTTTCTTCTGCAGAATCATGCCTCACATGTTATATAGACAGAGGTGGCCTCCTGTACCCGTCCGAGTCCTTAGCACGCCTGGTCAAAGCTATGGATGATGCATTCACCTATTGCTTCAGTTTTAATAACTTGAAAAGTGACAGCATAACAAACCTTATCTCTTGCCTGTTGGTGTAGAGGTTAAATATGGTTGGCTGGGAACACCACACATGGGAAGTGACAAATCGGATCATTAGATTCTTTACACTAACCAGAATGCATTTTCTCGTTGCTGGAGAAAATGTGTCCAACGAAAAAAAAAGAAAAGATGAAGTTCTTGAAATTGAGACATACGACTTAAATTGCAACGTTAACACAGCGAACAAGGCCTAATTTATGTTACTGTGCATTAATCACACTGTGTTGTCTCTTGTGATTTTAGTATTATCTTGTTCACATTGTTACAAATCTCCCATTAACTAATTTGATGTTGCTCTCTGGCTGTGTTTCACATATGCAGAAATAAATTTTTTCGTTACAAAGTCGTAATTGATTCCCTATTTTTTAAGCTTCGGGATGCGAATGGTAAACGTAGCTGATATACAGGGAAGTGAATTGAAAACACTAGTTTTCAGTGCATATACACGCTTTGCAGTGAGCCGCCAGAATTCTGCCAGGTAGACTTTGTTATAATCTGCATGGTAGCGTAAAATAGTTGCAACAAAAAGCGACTGCTACGCGTGATTGGCTGTGAGGAGGGACAACTCGGAGCCGACCGCAGCGCCGCTGCATCAAGGTGAATTCTCGCTTGCTCTCCGGCGTGCCGATGCTGACACCTCTCCTCCTAGCCACCATATAGGTATGGCCGACAGAGGGCACTTCAGCAAGCAACTTTTCTGGGCAACTGCGATTAAGATATGGTGAAAAAAAAAAACAGCGCGATAAACGAGAGACCAGACAAGAAGGACACGTACGGAGTGCTGACTTACAACAAAACTTTATTCTTCAAACTACGCATATATACATATAGAGTGGAACGAAAAAAGAAGAAAAAAAAAAGTGATAGTCGAAGAAAAAAAGTTGCCCTTTCAGAAAAGGTTGTTTTTATCTGGTTGATTGCCCGAGCTACGAGAATGGTTTTACGATGTTCATTTTTTTTCAATTTTCTTCATTTTTTCATGGACGCGTATGTTCATTTAGGCCGTAGTAGCGTATTTGAAGAATCCGAAAAAATTAAATTTACAGTTGTGGAACAATTATGTTACCTTTTCTTGGTACACTGCCTTGAAGTTTATGTGTAACAATGCATATTTTAGCTGGAATGTTGCACCATAGACGGCCCGAGTGTGTCACTTACACTGAAATTACGCCAAAATTAAAGTAATGTCACTGCCCATATTAAAGAAAAAGCAAACGCAGAATAGACATGTGTTTTTGCTTACACGACGGCAAATTGACAGGCGTGATAGCCTGCGCTTCCATTTGTCATAGATCTAAAAAGAGGTCTGCCCAAGGTAAACCTGCGACGTCGGGTTAAGCACATTGGCCGACCTACTGCCGACCTGCCCAAATGGTGTTGTCTGATGGTAAATATACGACGGCGGGCCAAGCACGGTGGCCGACCTATACTGCCGACCTGGCCAAGTGACAGTGAAAAATGGTAAACCTACGACGTCGGGCTAAGTACACGGGCCGACCTACTGCCGACCTGGTCAATGGCCACTCACAGGCCGGCCCCTTTTTTTGGTTGTCTCGCCAACTAAACTGGCCACTGACTGGTTCCGACCCTTGACCGGCCATCGGCCACCGGCCATGTTTCCTTGGGTTGTTGTTGAGTGTTAATATTGTGTAAGGATGTCTTAGCGTGTTGATCACGATTGTTGTGTAATAATTTGGCTGACGATATCGTCGCTTCGAAAAGTAGTTAAATATAAAGGTGTATTGTTTGGTTTGTTCCGACCATGTCTACTGTGTTCGTTTACTCCAAGAGCGTGGTGGCGCTCACACGCCATATCGAGAGAGGAATATGGAAAGAGGTCGTCATGGTTCCTGGTCTGACGTTCGGCAATGCGGTCTTGTGCATGAGATCAGAAGTTCAAGCAAGATTAGAAATTAGGCAACGTGGAATGGGTAGGCTTGCCTTAGGAGCTCACGGGAATACACCAAATCAGGGAGTACAAGGTGATATGGGATGGACATCATTCGAGGGCAGGGAAGCTAGCAGCAAAATAAAGTTTGAGAATCGATTGAGAGAAATGGGGTAGGAGCGTTGGGCTAGGAAGGTATTAAGCTACTTTACATGAAGAATATCGATACAAAATGGGGAAAGCGAACCAGAAAATTGACTGGTAAATACTTAGAAAACAGCAGGGGGCCAAACCAAAAAGAATTATCGGTTAAGAAGAAGGTGAAGGAAGCTGAGACCGATATGTGGAGAATCGGCATGATTAAGAAGTCCGCACTAGAGATCTATCGAACTTTTAAGCAGGAAATTGCTAAGGAAAGGATCTATAATAATACTCGGGGTAGTTCTGTACTGTTTGAGGCCAGGACGGGAGTATTGCGAACCAAGACATATCGATCCAAATACGATGGGGTATACCACGGAAGAAAAAAAGGTAAGGAGAGGGCATGCCCAGCCGGCGCAGGGCGTAAAAAATGTGGCGGAAATTACGTCACGCGCGGCCATATTCACTAGGCACAATGGCGGCGTTTTGTTATTATTGATGTAGTGCGGTGCGGCACCGTTCAGGCGGTCCAGCGGCGGTGTGCGCGTTTTCATGGGCCTCGCACCTAACCGTGGCGTACTGCAGGTGTTCGACAGCATCCACTCTTTGTGCCGCATTGTTAGCTACGCGATTTTCCTCCGGTGGTGGTTGTAACCAGGTGTCTGAACTAGAAACCACGGAAAGAGCGCGCGTATACGTACTCCGAATTTGCAGTGTCCGTCGAAATTATGCTGAAAAGCCATCATAGAAGATAACGACTGTGCTCAAGAATTCGTTCAATTAATGCCTTGCAGGTTAGTGACGGTTATGTGGTGTTGCTTCTTATGACAACGCACGATGCATTTGCGGTCCACAGGCCTTTATTAAGACTAATCTAATCTTGCTTTTCATGTTCCTGTACAGTTACCACATGCTTCTGCACATTAAAGTTGCGCTAGATGTGCATTCAGAAGCTGACAAAGCCGTTCGAACGATGTTGACCAAGCGATGTTGACCTTTTCTCACGCATTCCTTCGGCTAACTTTCCCACCTTTCGCCCTAACGCGATCCTGGTTTCCGTTCTCCGTAGCTACTAGTGCGTGTGAATCACGGTGGAGACGTGTTCCCACGCACTTTCGGGTGGTCTTCGCTGCTTTCGTCTTAATGAAATCATGGCCTTTGGGATATCTGTAGGAACCAGTGCGCGTCGGACAAAAGAGGGGCGAAAACAAATAGGCCGGCGCAAACTCAACGGGCTGCCATGCACACAAGCTCCACCGACTTTACTGGCATAATTACGGACCTTCGGGTTTATTGCAGGGAAGACATTTTTTTATTGTTGTGTCTAGCCCACAGCCTGACCGAAAATTTCATAAAACCTAAAGAGAAGCGCAAAACGGGGAAAAAGTGATCTGAAAGAAGCTGTACAAATTTCGGTGCCTGGTTCGTCGCGCGGCAATGTCCGAAATATCATCTTTATTTTCACAAAGAACACATCAAATAAAAAAAAGCTTAATGTGCAACTTGCCGTGTTTATCGTAAACGCCGGCAGTGCAAGAGTACAACAGCCATGCGCAGAGATTTCGTCAACCGTATCGCGGCAAGGCAGCATGTTGAAATCCGTTCCGTTGGTTTCAGATAGCACCGGCGCATGCGCAGGCAACTTGCTTTTTGAGACAGAGAGGGAGTCACGCCTTCTGCTTCGCATTCATATGTAAACAAGAGAGGAGAATTTGCCCAGTCAATATGGCCGACCTCCGGCTTTATCGCGGCTAGGGATCGCGGCTTCACAACCAGTGACGTCAGGGCTTCTCCTTACCTTTCCTTCCTCCGTGGGGTATGCAGTGCGTGTCGAGAGGAGGAGGAAACTGCCAAACACCTGATAATGATCTGTAACGGGGCTTCACCCTATCGTACAGGGTGATGGCCCAAAGTTCTTCAAAGCACTGGGGTTTAGGGACAGGGATGGCAAAATAAACTTTAAGAGAAAAGAATTAACTAGAAGGAGGTTATCTGATTGGTGGCTAAAGTCAAGGCACGAGTGAAAATTAAACCCTTCATGCAAAGTACGAGTCCTCCACCTCACTACTTAAAGAAAAAAATATAGTTTTTGGTTCACCAAGTATTACGGCTTGGTGTCGTTAGCCACCGCCCGACCTAAAGGGTATAGCCATAGCAATCCATCCATCCATCGAGACCCCACAAACTGAAGCATATATGTACAAACTCCCCTTAAGCTTATATGGGCCAAAAACGCAGTTCGGCTGCGATTCGTCAAAAGATAATCATTGTGGTATTCTCTGCGCTCGTTTTTGTTTTGATCCTACCGGTGAACATGGTGGGTGGCAGCCAGATAAAACCCCAGTGATGTTGACGTCCTTTTATGCGAGTGAGCTTCCCAGTGAATCTGCGTCGGATTTCACACGTACGTGTTTAGCCACGGGTCTACAGCAAACTATTTGATAGTTTTGATAACATGGGCCATTTGTCCTCACTACCAACCTCCCACCTTCTCTCCGGAAGGGTGCCGAATAGCATGGGCGAATGGGGTGGACCTAGTCTCACTACACCAAGCCTCTCCTCTAGTTCTTCATCCCCCCCCCCCCCAACCTCCTAAAATTTGCCAATAATAGAAACTAAAAATGAGATAAGCGGGTGCATAAACAGTATTCTGCAAATGGACGCCACGAATTCTGTCGCATTTCGCCAGTTGCTGCCAGAAACGTGCAGAAAAAGTTGCCGCGAGAGCATTGAGGAACATATCAGACTCTCGGAACTGCAATCCTGCTTTGATGGTGATGTCTTCGCTGCGAGGTGTGAAGTCTGCAACCACAGTCGTCACGGCAACCACGAAGGCCGCGGCTATGAAACGTCCTTTGCACACGTGGTGATGTATCGTGGAACCTTCTAATGGGCGTAGAGCAATGTGGCTTGTGAGCACATTCGAGCCAAGGGCGAGAGAAATTCAGAGATATGCGGTCTTCGCTCACAATTTTCTACACTGTTAAGTCACACCAAGCAAAAAGTGCTCGCGCTTTTGAATTCCCCTGTTCAAAAAACCAACAATTTGTCCTCGGCAAGAGGTCGGCGAGAGGTGTGTGA
Organism: Rhipicephalus microplus; assembly: GCF_013339725.1. NCBI lineage: Eukaryota > Metazoa > Arthropoda > Arachnida > Ixodida > Ixodidae > Rhipicephalus > Rhipicephalus microplus. The sequence continues at coordinate 38,841 of NW_023613939.1, read as the reverse complement.
CTGACTGCGAAGTGGTTGAACTAAACTTGGCAACCAACGTAGGGCCGGTCTTTGGGATTGACATTGGCTTCACGCCGGCCGACGTCGGCACACAACGTAGGCCCGACCGCATTGGCCGACGAGCCGAGGGCGTGCCGCCCGCGGGTTGACCATGACCCGACCTCAGTACGTAAGCGTCCTTTTACCGACGGATGCAGGTTGGTTGCCAATGTACCTTGCTCTGCTTTTTTTTTGTAATTGTGCACATTACCCTGGCTCAGTGCACATGTAAGACAAAATTAAGCACCTCTAAAGTATGCACTTGTTAGCGTGTGAGTGCTTAACGCGCAATAAAAGATGGACGAACGTAAGTTTCATCACTTTATATGTTTATTCTGCAGTTGTATAAATGCACTATTTTTGCATGCAACATTGTTCGCATGGAACGATCGCTTTGCAGCAGGCTTTGTGCAACCCAACTATACAGTTAATGGAGTGGTATTCCGGCTAGATCAGTTCTCTCTTTTGGTCAATTTTCGTGCTCTTGGCCGTCAATACGCATTTGGTGTGTGAGGTTTTACTTCCGAGATGTGAGGCTTGTAACATTCTATTGCTGGAAAAAGCTCAAAGGAACGAATAGGATGATTAATACTTAGAGGAGGGCAGACAATTTACATGACTAGTTGCACGGTCGCATGCGTTTATAAGCTCTATTCGATCAATTTGGCAAAACAATCTTGTGGGTATATTTACAAATAAGAAAAAAAAACTGTGCACTTACAATAATTATGTCAGCGTGTTGAGATTCTGAAGCGTGCTTGTAGCCCCAGAGAACACAGTTTACTCGTAATATGTCACTGGAAAACGAACAGTGCAACAAATAAATTAAGAACAACACATCTTACCTTCAAGGCGGGCCAGGCAGATATTTTTCAGTCGGTGTTTACAGCCCATTGGTGACCTGATGTAACGTAAAAAAGATTGCGTAGGACTTCAGCAACCAATCATGCATCTTACCAAACTTCCTTTCAGTGTCGCGAGACCAGTGCATCACGCTATCTACACTTCTTGCAGTCCTTGTTGTAATGCTTCCTAAAGAAAAAAATAGCAATATTTGTCATGCTCTTTCAATATAAACAAACGAAAAAAAAACACGAAAGGCTTATATTTACCCGCAAACGATCGTCGACGGCTGATACATAAGCCGTTCACCGGAACCATTCTTACATGATAGGCTGCTCTAATCGCATCGACAGTTGCGGTAGAAAGACCACTAGTACGAGCTTGTTTCGAATACCGGAGATTGTAGAAGACCAGTGCGAGCGTACGGAAATGCTCAGCGCGAACTGCCGGAATACCCGGCTGGCACGCATAAAAAAGCGTGCGCATTTCGACGAACAAAACGACAACGTTCGTGTGTGTGGCGCTCACTCCGTAGAAGGTAAGCGACTGAGAGAGGAAGCATAAAGACAATAATTGACGTGGATGCTCTCGTGCTCGTTGGAAAGCCGTCCGTGTTGTTCGACGAGGTGTAGGCAACTCGGCTGCGAAGCATGAACGTGAGGAAGAACGGCGTCACGATAAGTGGCAAGCGGAGTTCGAACGGCGCCGACGTCATGCCGACGCGGTGATGCTGGACGTAGCAGCTGAGCCGGCGTCGCAGACGTGTGCTGCCGTTGCCGCTGCCCGTTAACCGGTTAACGAAAAAAGCAAACAATGCTGCATTACGAAGCCTTCTGTCCTGAGCGAATTCTCCATGGCCTACGCGAATGAGTACATCTCCACTTTCATTCTTCATTTTCCCGACCCTCTGCAACTTTGAAATTTCATCGCGCATTTCTGCTGCTGGTACAAGATCAATGCATCCGTTCGTGTAGATGAATCCGAATGCGGCTCCCTCTCGACGACAGTCCACATGCAGTGACTAAAATATCAGTACTGCGTTCACACAGACGTCTATATTTATGACAAAAGAAACAGCAACATGCAAACGGGGAGGCGCGATCTAGAAACACGCCACCGCGTGAGCACCATCGCTGTACTCGCGTGAGAACTGAGCGCAAACATCAGTACTTGTTGATTAGGCAGCGTTCATGCATCGCCATTTGATATATCGCGGCTGATCTATGAATTTCATGAGCCATTAATCTTGCCTCTGTAACGACGATGACTCTATACGGTCGCGAAGCAGCTTAGCAGACAAACTTTTTTTCCAGCCGCTGGTGAAGTGCACTTCCACTGATTTGAAAGCCTTCAATTCGCCTGAGTTTCAAAATTTGTGCTAGAAACCAAATAGTTCACGATGTCACCGTGCGACACCTCTGGGATGGCAGAGATATTTGAAGTATAACGTCCGTTCCGGGTCGAAGTGTTTACGGATCCACTCCGTCGCACAAGTGCACCTTATCCTCGTAGAGAAAACGGGCTTTTAACAACTCTGAGTATAGTGCGCCGCATTTACGGCTGCCTTGTCCCAACCGGCGTCATGGTGCACGCACGCACGCACGCACGCACGCACGCACGCACGCACGCACGCACACACACACACACACACACACACACACACACACACACACACACACACACACACCACACACCACACACACACACACGCACACACACACGCGCACACACACACACACACACACACACCACACACACACACACACACACCACACACACACACACACACACACACACACACACACACACACACACACACACACACACCACACACACACACACACACACACACACACAAATAGCGACAGTGGCAGTGCGACTCCGTCATACTGGAAACTGCAATCATGAAGCTCGCATGCATGGCTAGTCTGAGCGCCAGTTCATAAATACGGCCGCCGCTGTATAGGACCGCAGTAACAGTGACGTCATGTGCAAGCTATGTATAGTCTTAATGCATCCTCCGCAAAATCCCCTAATGTTTCTTTTTACTTTATTCCTATGTGTGAAACATGTGTGTGATGTTTATTTTCGTATTTTAAATGTCAGAACGTAGTGATAATTTAGCTCAACCAAAATCACGTTTAGCTACTTTCTGGCTCCAAAATAAAAGAGCGGCTGCCAATTGGCTACTGTTCTGGCTACTTTGGTTAATTTTGTGGCTTTTTTTCTGTTTGGGGATCTCGCAACCCTGACAAAAGCTCTCAGATGTTCAAACTAAAGGACAGGAGACGTGCATAGGATCTTTTCTTACCGAGGTCTCAAGTTGAGTTCACAAAAAAAGGTCTCAGTGCTGTCATCTATTTAGATCTTATTTTTTTTTTGTTTGGCCGGTTTGTGTGGTGTAACAGTTATCAGTGTGCGTAATATTTTAAGGTAACTCAAATTGTACTAAAGGATATACTGAATGGAGGAGCACAGTAATCGAAGAAACTAAAGCACCTTGCAGCACCTTATAGACGGCTTTGGTTTTGTAAACAAACTATCACGTGCCGGACTGTCTGCCCAAAAAGACTTCCGGAGTGTTACTTCTGGCTATACTTTTTCAGTAGTCGTGGCGTTGTTTGCCAGGTATGTTTGAGTTTGTTGCTGTATTATTTCTGGCGCATTCGTTCAAGTGTGTTTACAGCTATGTAAAGGGACTACATGAAGAGGCTCGACGACGTCGCACGGGAAAGGTAGAAGCAGAAACGGCAGTGGCGAGAAAAAGAGTTGTCCTCACCGCTAGATATATAGGGAAGTTGTTCAATCCCGCTTTTCGACTGGAGCTGGAAACCTGCTTCCTGTCGCAGCCGCGGATTGTCTGACGTAATTATATACGTGTATTAAATGCGAAGCATTTTTTAGCGAACTTCGGCGACTTTCACCGTATCTATCTATCTATCTATCTATCTATCTATCTATCTATCTATCTATCTATCTATCTATCTATCTATCTATCTATCTATCTATCTATCTATCTATCTATCTATCTATCTATCTATCTATCTATCTATCTATCCATCCATCCATCCATCCATCCATCCATCCATCCATCCATCCATCCATCCATCCATCCATCCATCCATCCATCCATCCATCCATCCATCCATCCATCCATCCATCCATCCATCCATCCATCCATCCATCCATCCATCCATCCATCCATCCATCTATCTATCTATCTATCTATCTATCTATCTATCTATCTATCTATCTATCTATCTATCTATCTATCTATCTATCTATCCATCCATCCATCCATCCATCCATCCATCCATCCATCCATCCATCCATCCATCCATCCATCCATCCATCCATCCATCCATCCATCTATCTATCTATCTATCTATCTATCTATCTATCTATCTATCTATCTATCTATCTATCTATCTATCTATCTATCTATCTATCTATCTATCTATCTATCTATCTATCTATCTATCTATCTGTTTAGCCGCCTAAGACCTTTACCTTTCCTTGTCGTTTCGATGATAAGATCTTTACCAAAATTGGTATGGCATAACATGACTGTATGGCGAGCATAAGTGACTATAGTCATATAACATGTAAATCATGACATGTATGTCATGAGCTACATGTCATGGTCTTGCTGCACTTGTGGTGGTTTCGTTCACATGACATATTGCAAAACTGGTATGATATGACATGAATGGATGGTGAACGTGATAGGCCCTCACGTGAAATTCATGACGTGCATGTCATGTAAGTCATGACTACACGCCACGCTCATGATGTGCTCGTGGTCGTTTCGCTCGCTTTACATACACCAAATTTGGTATTACGTGACGTGAATGTATGACGAAGGTATGTGACTGGTGCAAACATGATTATCATGACAAGCGTGTCATGTATGAACATGACTACATACCACGCTCATGATGCGCTCGCGGCCTTTTCGCGCGCTTCACATATACCAAATGTGGTATTACGTGACGTGAATAGACAACGATGGTAAAAATGACATGTTCAGGCATGATGGTCATGACATGCGGGTCATGTAAAACATGACTACATGCTGCGCTCATAGCGCGTGTTCGGCCGTTTCGCTAGCTTTGCATATGCCAAATTTCGTAATACGTGACGTGAATGGACGACGAACACAAATGCCAGACGCAAACATGATAATCATGACATGGAATTATGTACGGCATAACTCACATCCACCTCGTAAGTTTGAGCTGATTTTAATGTGACATATCAATATTCCTCATTTCTATTTCACATATCATCGATTCCCACTGTACGTGATGTCTGGCATTATTTTGTCTTGACACTCAACTTCACGACTAAACGCTTATTAATACGTGTGTGCCAAGTGCAGAGGGCACCTTTGATATAGAGGTCGGCACCGATTGGAATCAGTCACGATCCGAAATAAGTGCTGAGTGTGACTGATAGAGTATAAAATGTACTTATCATGTAATGATGTCAGGTGAAGCTGATTGATTGATTGATTGATTTGTGGGGTTTAACGTCCCAAAACCACCATATGATTATTAGAGACGCCGTAGTGGAGGGCTCCGGAAATTTTCACCACCTGGGGTTCTTTAACGTGCACCCAAATCTGAGCGAATGGGCCTACAACATTTCGGCCTCCATCGGAAATGCAGCCGCCGCAGCCGGGATTCGAACACTTCGACCTGCGGGTCAGCAGGTCAGGTGAAGCTGAGTCCGGCGAGGTAGAGTGCGACGATGTCTATTGGCGGCAACAACACAGACGAGGAGTCATTTCATCGAACCTATCCGAACCCACTCACAGGCGTTGCTTTCATGAAAAGCATATGCAACGCAACAAAACACGGGAACCGCTACTTACGCTGTGCGGAGATGTTGCTTCGAACATTACACGTCAGTGATGAGGCTCCAACTTCGCCGAACAAATCTACACGGTCTTTGTGGGAATCCAGTTTTATCGCCTTATCGCGCTGCGATCCAGAAACTATAGATCTGCCATCATCTCTCGCGAAACAAAACGTTTTGACTTAGTGTTCACAACTTTCGCGACCTATAGGTGGCGGTACTCTACATTCAACATGGCTGTCGTTGAGATGATCGCCCCGAAAGAGACAGTACCGGAAAATACCGTTTTGGCAAAGACTGCAATTTTTGGCGCTTCGGTGGCCCTTCAATTTATGTTTTTGATAAAGTAGGGGAGTGCTAACATAATATATCAAGTGAATAAATGCTGGGTAGCACATTGGGTAGATAAATATGCGAAAAATTGTAAATAAGGCACACACGTACGCTTTCACCAAGCGTTGTGCGTAATCGCGCGCAACGACTGGTGTCTTGTTGGAAAAGTATTATAATGGGAGTTTCAGTACAAATTTCTCAGTATAATGTTAGAAACATTTTCGGAGATGCGATTTGTCTTCAGTTTTGCTTGTATTGTATTCTGCGCAAAGCTTGTTCAGCTCACCTAAAAGCGCGAAGCATAGTAAGCTGACAAAGAAGTTGTTGTTTTTCAATTCCGAAGCACAAGCACCATGTTATATTACCGGAAATATATGATTTTAGGGTGCTTTCTTGACAAAAATAAAAACAGCAGAGTATAAAGAGAATGAATTCGGCTAGCAACACGAACGAAACCAGTGGTAATATCCAATTTTCACGTTTAAGAGGGGTCGTTCCCGTTTCTATTCTATTTTTCGAAGTTTGAGAAGTACAAAAGATAGCATGATAATATGGTACGCAGCAGAAATGAACAAAAAAAAAAAGCGTCATCAGCAAGTAAGACCAAGCACAAATTGCTGCAGATCTGAAGGTCATGGAGGCACACCGCTGACGCCTCAGATGTGTAATGATGCGCTGAAAGCTTTGAAACCGGCGCTTTCATTCTATTTTACAGGCGGAACACACTCCTAATTTAGTTTTGGTACTGTTTGCACAAAGACCGTGTCGAGCAGGCGATACAAGCGCGAAAATTCAAACCTGGAAGTTGCTGTACTTGTACACAAAATGAGTGCTGCGTACTTTCGCGGGCTTTATTTGCCTGTTAATTTTAACCCTCCTAACCACTCACGGCTTTTTTTGGGCGCAAATTTGAACGGGAGGTTTTACTTTCCCCGACGGTGTATGTAGGCTGTGAGCATCGATGTTCGCAATCAGTCGGCTTTTGTCGACTGAAATCAGTCGAATTTTTCTTTTTCATTCTACTTTCCCTTTAACTTGAGAAACTCAATATATCGAGGCCGTTCACAACGTTGCAAAATGACCATAAACGCGGTGAAACAAGCAGCAACAACTGCTGTTTAAGCAGGTTCAAAACTTCGATCATCTCAACAGAGCTTCCGGCCGCCACCGCACAGTGGCGCCACGGTACCTGGAAGTTGCGACTAGGAAATGAGCTCCAGATTGCAGATTCTATTCTGGCGCTACAGAGTTCCCTTGTCACGAGTGCTCCATTAGAATAATTTTGTCTGCAGAAAACATTGAAACAAAAGCAACCACGGCTGGCAGGGGCGTAGCCAGAATTTTTTTTCGGAGGGGAGGGGGGTTCACACTGACCCGGCTGGGGGGAGGGGCAGAGACATCAACCTTCCTCTGCGATGTCACTATCGGTAGTAGTTTAAACAGATGGTGTACATGTACATGAAGTCATGAGGTTGCCCCTCTCCCCATGCTTATATGGTTGGGAAGAGAGTGAGTAAAAGTACTCTAAGAATGATTTTTTGATATGTGGGGTTTATCGTCCCACAACCCTCATATAATTATGAGAGACGCCGTAGTGGAGGGCTCCGGAATCGTAGACCACCTGGGGTTCTTCAACGTGCACCCATATCTGAGCACACGGACTTCCAGCATTTTCGCCTCCATCGACGTTGCAGCCGCCGCAACCGGCATTCGATTCCGCGACCTGTGAGTCAGCAGCCGAATACCTTAGCCACTAGATAACGGCGATTGGGCAGTACTGTAAGAAGTACTGTTAATTACAATACAGTTAATGACAGGTACAGTGACCGTTTAGAGCAAAGGCCACTCGCCGCACCAATGAATGGACTAGTCTTCGAAAACGCATTATTGCGATAACCCGATCGGAAAAGACATCGTTAATCGTTAGTCTCTGTTAAGTGCAGATGGCGTAGTCCTCGTCGGATCGAAGTGCGTTTCACAAGTCAAATACTGTTCCGCTTTCAACGAGCAATGGTATACGCAGCAGGTTTTTGTACATTCATAATTACATTTTGGTTTTGCTTACTTTGCTGATCGAATTTCTTACTGCCGAGATCTGTGACTGCATGCCTATGAAAATGATCTTTATGCTAAGCTCTAACTGTTCTCTTCCTACAAAACTATCTCTTGCGGCGTGCCTCAAGGAAGCATCTTGGGGCCAGTGCTCTTCAATATCTACATTAATGATAGTGTCAACATAAACAACGACGCTACATTACTACTGTATGTAGATGACACCAGTATATTCTTTGTTTGTGGAAGAAAATCATCTGAGATTACTAACAGAGCTCAAAAGGTACTTTCAGATGTGCTGCGGTGGTCTACTGCTAATGACCTGCGAATAAATGCGAAAAAAGCCGTTTGTTTTTCAGATTTAGAGGTACAGAAGTTATTAAAGAATCACGAATCATTAACGCTGGACGGAATACCTGTGGGAATCGCGGAGAAACATAAATTTTTAGGTGTTAATTTTTCCGCTCATATGAGATGGTCCTGTTATGTTGAATAACTGACCAAATTACTATCGCGTGATGCAAGTGTTCTGTCACGATGTCGGCATTTTCTTCCGGAAAAAGCTAAGGTGCAGATTTACCAAGCTCTGTTTTCATAGCACATAAAATACTGCCTACTTGTCCGGGGCACTGCAACCTTGGGGAACATAAAAACAATTAATTCATTGCAAAAAAAAAGAGCACTGGGCTATATTGCCAACGTGTCACGCAGTATATCTGCAGATTCTCTGTTCCACCGCTATAAGTAATCAGTGTGAAACATATGTACAACTTTCTACTAATTTATAGCTACTTTGCAAGGAAATAATTTCAAACATTTATTAAAGATTTGTGGAACATAAGTATACAACACATGGATTTACGGATTCGAAGTGCGGACAGATGGCTCGTTCCTCGTTCTCGCACAAACTATTTTTCTACACACCCTTAGATACATATTATACTCCATACTAAATAAATATGAGTGGCGACCTTAACTTTCTTGTGTTTTCAAAAAAGAGGAATGCGTGAATTTTTCGTCACCCTTGCATAGTGTTCTTTGTAGTGTGTTTTCACTATGTATGATACGTCACCAAAATGAAACCATTCTGCTGGCGTATTGGCACTTGGTATCATATTATTACAAACTATATCGCGTTTATGAGTATTGTTAATGAGTGAATATTCAGTTATTTAGTTTGCTCTATGTCTGTTTGTACCATTGCTCTATTTGTATAATAATACTCTTCGAATTTTTTTGTTCATCTGTCCTGCTATAGATGTAAAAGCTTGTATTCCAAAACTGCTGCCATATATGTGGGCCTTCAGGCATTCTCGAGTAGTTTTTTAACCGCTTTTTGCCTGAGGGACCCTACTTGTTAAAAAAAACATAGTGGAAATAAATAAATATGAATATATGAATATGAATATATCTCAAGCAGCCCTGACGCAGTGGTAGCGTTTAGTCAACATTTCTTACTTTACTGCGCGCACCTTGCATGCTTGTGATGCACATTAATTAATATTTTTTGTAAGATATGCTGCACGTTGGCAACACAACTTTGCACACGTTATTTTTCAGACAGGCTTTCAGTTGCACTGTGACTTCTGATAGCAATGAAGTACTCCAATCGTAGAGTTTTAAAGACGATAGTCTTTCTAGGGGACCTTCGACGCAAAAATTTTGGTCTGTCTGTCTGTCTGTCTGTCTGTCTGTCTGTCTGTCTGTCTGTCTGTCTGTCTGTCCATCTGTACATTTGTCTGTTTGTCCATTCTTAACGGCATCGGGTACTCGAAACGGCCGACCCCATCCGCAGCGCCCACCAATGTTATTAAGGTTGAGCGTTCATGCTTGTGCAATTGTCAATTAAAAAGCAATTATTGCGCATGTCTGGGGCAGCATAACAACACGTATATGTTCTGCATGTGCGTCTTTTACTAGAAAATGCATACATAAGTAATTTTAAGGACAGTAGTGCTTATCACGCTGCGATGACCATGCAACACTTGCACGGAACGGGGAGTGTTTCCAACGCTTTGCTAGGACGAGACGGTGGTGGCACCTACCAGTCGCCTTGCGTTCTAAACCTTATCACCTCCAAGACGGGCGCGCAGGGCGTGCGCGCTTCGCTTTTCAAGATAACTGCCAGATAGCGCTCATGTCTCACGTGTGACGTGGATTGATGCACTCGTTCGCCTCCGCTGCGAGCTCGAGGCACTCTAAAACAGCGCCTTCAGAATACCACCCACCGATTTTCTTGCGCAGAACATCAAATAAATGTCTTGTTCACTCTATCCACACGCAATTAAGACTGTCGTCTTTCGACGACATTTGCAGAAACATGCAGATATGGGGCCCATTTTCTATTGTGCAATCTGTGAAGGCAAGGTAATCAGTGGTGAGAATTTTTCACTTGGTCTCAGTTTAAAGTGCACGTGCGACCGGACTATACATACTCACACAAACTAGCTTGTTCGCTGCGTATGCGCTAAAAAATTTAAATACGCACAAAAAAAAAAGGCGGAATGTGCTCGTTTTTCTGTTTTTTTTTCGTAGCTTTCGTCACTTGGTTCCTTGAAACGATAGCGTTGCAACAGGTGTTTTGTGTTGTTTGCAAGTGTGCAGCCGACATTTTCCTTTACGTCAACAGATTCAGAAGTGTACAGAATATTTCACCACGCAGCGTAGTACGTGCATTCATGTTTCCAGCACTTACACCGGCGTGAACAGGAGCAGCCTCGAACCGCACAAGATCTTCAGTGATTGGTTCACCAGTGATGAAGGAATGAACTCCGAAGATGTTCAGATCATAGTGCACCATAATACATTTCTCAGAACGCGTGAACTCCGACGAGAACTGCCAGCGCATGCAACACAAGTTTACTTACGATCTATTGCGCACCGTCCATGCCTTTTGGTTGTCTTTTTCGGGCATTGTGATGTGATTCGCTGGAATTTCACTGCCGCCATCTACTCCTTCGCGTTCATTCACGTTTACATCACAACGCCGCAGAAACTATCAGCCTTCCGTATGGGTGCAATTACGTACGCGAGACGTTTCGCGCGCAGACTAAGATACTGGGCGAGCGCGACCTTACCGGCGCACTTGAAGGGAAGCGGAGGAAATGTATACTCGCGAATCTTTCCGCCAGGCAAGAAACGAGCGCTAGTGGTTAAGGCGGAACTTTACCAGCCGACATGTATCGTTGCTAAAGTTCTCGTTTCTTGCATTCAGGGTCACTGCCCGAACTTTGCTGAGCACGTGCTTCCTAGCACTGCGAAGTCAGCCTCTTGAAATACGCTGCTTACACGTATTGCTGGGTAGTTCGTGTCTTGGGTCGATCAGAGAGAAAAAAAAACTTTATTTGCGCATAACGCGGAGCATTCCAAATGGCCGGGCCCTTATTCCAGGGCTCCGCTGGCCCTAGCCATCATCTCTACCCGTTGGACCAGCCAGCGCTGATCAACAATGGCCGAGCTGGACATCAGCGCTTCCCATTGTTCCTCTGTGTTGTTCATGTTGTGGTGTTCTTCATTGTGATGCGTACACTCCCACGTGATGTGAAACAGAGTTGGTGTGGCCCCACACCACGGACATATATCTTTGTATGCTGTGGGGTAGAATACATGCAGCCTGTGTAAGTTCGTGTATGTGTTTGTTTGGATTCTGCGTAATGCCACCGATTCCATTGCTGTAAGTTTCTTATGCGGTGCTGGATACACTTTTCTATTGTCCCTGTAATACTGAAGAATTGCACCAAAGTTAGGGTCTAGGGGCCAGCGCCCCTAGGCCCTAATCATCGCCCTTGGATCAGTGCCCTTCTATGTGACTCGATGGTCGCGCCCAAACGTCGTACGGTATAACGTTTGATGATTATTTCTAAAAAGCCGGCGGCTCCCAGTGCACACTTGACAACTGGCGAAAAGAGGATGCCGCTTGTCACAGGTAGGCAGCTTCATCGAAATATATAGCATATCAGTGGAGAGAACTTTAGGCTTTCAGTATTTACGGGCTTGTCTGGGCTATTCAATAGACCAGTTCAATGAGTGTCTTAAAGGGCATCAGCACACCTTGAAGACGCTTTGTTCCCTTTTCCCACAGAATATTCCCGAATCTGCCACTCTTCCCACAGCCAAGAATTTTGCTGACGTGTACTCGAACATTATCTCAACGTCGGCATTGCAAGGAGAGTTAGCAGTACGTACTGCGAAATGGAAACGAGAGGAGCGAGAAACGCTGAGCATGTCTGCGATGCAATCGGTTGCCAATTGCCCAGAGGTATTCTTTCCAAACGTGCACCGTCTTTTAAAGATTCTGGCAACTCTGCTGGTACACACAGCTGAAGCGGAACTCTGTTTTTCTTCACTGAGACGCCTAAAACTGTACTTGAGAGCTACAACAACAAATGAAAGATTATTTGGCATCGCTCTCTGAACATCCACCGTGAAATACAAGTCCACCGGGAAGACATTCTCTCTCTTCTTTACCTCGAATGTAGACGTCTTCAGCTAAATGTGTTTGTAGTATTAACCATAGGCACGTGCTGAAAATGAAGGAAGAAAGTTAACTGAAGTCATTCTTAGATTGGGATTTTCTGAACAGTAGCAAAAGATAGTAGTTAATGATCATCGATGGGGTTTAACATCTCAAAACCAAAATATGATTACGAGAAACACCGTAGTGGTGTGCTGCAAAAATTTTACCACTTTGGTTCTTTAACATGCACGTAAATCAAAGTGCATGGGTCTCAATTAAGCGTTTTCGCCTACATCGAAAATACGACAGGAATTCGATCCCGCTACTTGTGGGTCAGTAATGGAGCACCGTAATCACTGGACCACCCTGACGAGTACTAAAAACGACTTTTGGTAAATTCAGTACGCCCTTCTTTTTGTTCAGAGGTAAGAAAGCGAATCCAATTGTACGAGACATATTGCTGAATATAACTTTGACAGCATGGCAGAGTGATTCCCTCTTCCCGTTGACAACTCCTTGCTTTTCGGTGGCACCTTTCACTTGAAGACGTGGTTCGCGGATACGAAAGGTGTGACTGACAAGACAACAACCCAAAATGTGCATGCGGCAATGCTCGCAAATTTCAGGTACCATACGGGGCACATAATATGACATGCGATGCGATCTTTGTGTCAATTGGAAAAAATAATCAGCAGTATTCTGCTATGGGATGTGTCTGTTTACTGCGTGAGACAGTGCTTACAAAAGTTTCTTTCATTTCTGTAAAAAATTTTGGTTACTGTGTATATTGGTTGTAATTTTGCTTGATAACATGCCCAGCCATGTTTCTCCATTCTGTGCATTTCTTGTCGTACGTCATGTCGCTACTTGCAGAAATTGCTCAATGTGCCCTTCCATAGTCTTGTCAACGTAAAGAAACGAACAGATGAAGCTAAATAATGCATATGTAGCATTTGTCGTATATTTTTTCAGCGTTGTGCTCCTTATTTTTGTGCTGTTTGCCACACTGCTGAACAATATGGCTTGTGCAGACTACAGCTGCCCACACTGCATTTCTCATTACGCTGCTTTAAGTTTATGACCATCTTTTTATATATCAGCCTAAGTTACATGATGAGTATTTTAGTAGGCCTTTCTGAGGCTGTGATTTGCATGCACGTTTGCCTGTGTTACACCTTCGTCACTAGACAACAGTTCGGACTGCCTTTAGCCGTAAGGGCATAGTAAAGTTATGTATGAAAGTTAGTATGAGGCAACAGTTACCGGAGTGTTGTGTATAGCGCAATTAATGTGGCTGATGCAGAGCGTGGAGCCAGCTCCAGACCCGTCAACTAACAAAGCTGATCAGTTCCGTGAAGGCGAACGCGGAAGGCCCGAGCACGGGAAAGAAAGGAGACTCCTTCGTTCACAGGGTTCACGAGCAGAGCCGTCAAGGTTGCCCTCATCTGGGACTAGAAGGGGAAAACTTACTCGGAAAAGCGTCTTGCAAGAAGTAGTCCAAGCGCCGCCGTCTGAGTTGAAGTTATTGTTGGCATACACGCGTGCCATTGAAAATGACGCAGGGACGCGACCAATGGGCTGTTTGAGACATGACGGCGGCACGCCGACGAACTTATTCTCCCCTGCTAACGTCATTTCTGACTGTTGTTAGGATGGCGGGGCGCCTCGCTGTCGCGTGCACACCTGTCAGCGCACAGAGCCTCACAGTGTGTACTCTCCACGCTTAAGTAGGTTTGTATGAAGCGACGTGTAGTGAGAAAGCTGATGGAGCTCGAGCGGGAGAACGTCTATCGACGGAAGTCGGCCGATACACAGCCTGGCATGGGAGAGAGTGTGACACGCGGAGAACCTATCCCTTTGCGTGTTGTATTTGGTAACGTGGTTTTTTACCAATGCAGTGTCTGTTATGAAAGTGTTTCTGCAATTGTTTGTGATGATGCGAGCCCCAACGTGTGATTGGCTTGTGTGAAGACCCTTTGTTCAACCGAGGGTTGAAAAGAGTATTGTTTGAATCTGAAAGGAAAGAGCGGAGGTTCGGGCTTGGACTCGTCGTGCAGACGCCTGGGGCTGAATAAAGCGTCTCCTCACAGGACTTGGCTCTTCCTTCGCGCTGCCACCGTGCACTCGAGTCATCGAGGGGACCCATTCCGTACCTGAAACATCTTCCCTCCTTAGCTAGTGTAGAAGCTAGTCGAGGAGGAGCAAATTAACTATGAATATATTGTACACTCGCATACAAGCGAAGCTAGGTGTATAAACCATATATTCTGCAGCGCACGCGTGTGCGTGTGTGTGTGTTGAGATGTAAGCAGAACGTGCAAAAGGTACAAGTATAACCACCGCTGAAGCATCAATCCCGTTGCCAAGCCAACTTAAAACACTCACGGCCGAGTTTGCTGAGCAAAATGTCATAGTGTGCCAAAGCCTTGAAAAACACCGCGACATGTTTTTTTTTCGTATGAAGACATTATTCAGCGTAAAAAGTTCCCAGGAACGATATTGTGATAATAGCAGCGCTTTGTTTTTAAACCATGTCAGCGCGAAGCGACGAAAAAAAAAATAAGTTGGGTAAGTGATGGTGGTGGGGGAGAGGGGGAGTGGGACGAAAAATTTTGGGGGCGGTGAGAGATTTTGGCTACGCCACTGGCGGTCAGCAAAGCGGCCTAAAACATACTAAAACTAGGTAAACGGAAATTTTTCTAGCGTGTATTTTCGGTAAACGCAAAAGTTGCCAGAGAACGAGTAGTGCTGTTGAAACCATCTGTAAGCAATAAAGGTTTTGTGTGCAAGCTTGAATCGTTGTTGTCTCAATTTATTAATGTGTCGTGTTCAATGAAATAATAATGCGCAGTGCAGAGTATATGTGGAAAAGGTAGCAGAGTTCGTTACTTTTAGGATATTAATGCTGTGTATATATTTTACCTTACGTTTAGGTCGGGATGACTCGGTACTGCACCAAGCCTTGTATAATTTATGTATCCAAATAAAAAAACATGAATCTTGTTGGTTATATACAATTACAGAACAATCACAAAGTCGAATAAAAATGCAGATAGGCGTGGGTTATTTATAAATTATTAACACAGTCTCCACATTAGGTGCAACATTTTCTAAAGAACACCCGTCACACGATACTTTGAGGTAAACCTCTTTTGTCGCCAAAAGGAACTATTCTCGGAAAGAAGTTGCTCCGAAGAAACATGGCACCGGACTACAGCTTTAGGTGGTTCTGCTGAAGAACGCTACAGAAAATGTGGGGTTTACTGAAGCAGAAAGGTTTGAAATTTCAAAAAAAAAAAAAAAAAGAAAACCCTGCGCATGTTAATCGAAGATGCTGGAGCATAAAACGCATTTTTTTATCTGACGGCTTATAATGCGCATACTCGTAATTTTCTTTTACCGGGAATATATAAGCAGTCTCGGCTGGTTTTTGCCGTCGCCAGTGCCGCCGGCATTCACGTATATGTATCTATATGTATAAGAGAAAGAAGGGTATACTTAAGGGCTTGTTTTTCCGCGTTTTGGCACAATAATAATGCAATCTAACTGACAATAATGCCAAGGAGTGTGTAGAGGAAGTTATTAAACCCAATGGTATTGTAAATGTAACGAAAGAAAAGTGGGTGAAACGATAACTTGCCGTGAGCAGGAACCGAGCCTGCGACCTTCCAATAACGCGTTCGATGCTCTACCACTGAGCTACCACGGCAGCTATCCCCCAGCCACTTTATATGGTGTGTATGTGGATTTAAAAGTGGGAGCATTAGAAATGCTCGTGGTGGCGGCATTAGAAAATGCTCGTGGTGGCGGCATTAGAAAAGCTTGTGGTGGCAAGTCAAACCAAGAGCAACGGCGCGTCTGCATTCCGCACAAAAACTACATATAAACAAGAAAGTTTCTAAAAGCAGCAAAGCGGCAGGGGGGGGGGTGCAAAACGGGCACTTCTCTCAAACCAAATTAACACTTTCATCACCTAAGAAACACCGGCGCTTTCCTTCTTCTCCAGTGAAGACACGACGCGGCATTGACCCCCCCCCCCCCCCTCCAAGACGAAAGCTTGCCGATATCTATGGCTGGGGGTCAAAGAATTCTTTAGCGCTCCCGCTCTAACATATGGTGGAGGCTCTGGCCACACTGATCTCCCCCACCGTTCACCTCGTCCGTTTGAGTGAGGGACATTTGGGGAGACTTATCCTCGCCTGTTGACGTTACTAGGCTCCACCTTTATCTCCCGTGTATTTCTTCCTCGTGTGAATTCCGCTTAATAAGAAACTCTAGTAAGGCCGCAAGGGCAGAACGGCGAAGGTCTTCGTAGCCGATGGGGTGTAGAAGGTCCTGCAGAGTCATACATGGCAGTCCAACGACACGGTATTTCTCTCAGCTCACGCAGCGCAGACGATGTTTCCGTTCCCCTGGCCAGACGGAGCTGGTCCTCAGGGCTAGGAGGAGCCCTCGCTCATGGCGGGTGAAACCAGTCGCTGGCATGGGAAGGGGGGGCGTCCAGCGGCAACCCGAGTGTCAGTATGCTCGCGCGTTAATCCCCGGCGAAGGTTGTTGCGTGCCGAGTCAGAGGAGCTTGCGAAGTCCGTTAGCGGGGTCTCTGCGGAGTGAGCTCGTTTGACCAGTTCGTCTGCAGCCTCGTTCCCATGATGTCGACTTGTGAAGGGAGCCACTGGAACCCCAGATCACAGCCACGCTCTTGAAGGGCCAGTAGGCTGCGTGCAGAGCGCTGAGCCAGGAGCGAGGCGCGTTCTGGCGTCGAGCGTAGACACACGTTTCTTTCGCTCCGCTCATTTTTCACTAATTTCGCCGATTTATTGAGTCGCACTTTCATGAACAAGCATTGATTGGATGCATGAAGTCGTGATTACCACCGGGAACCCAAATTCCGAGGTAGGGGACCTTTTTGGTCGAGTTTAGAAGACTGTGCCCGCGAGGAGTGCCCGTCGCTGGGCCTACCGTCGACTTCGGCTTTGGCCGGGGAAGCGGTAGACCTACCCCAAGCCTCGGCGAAGCCGCCAGTGTAGATTGAACTTTCAGTGATTACGCCAGCAAACATTGCCCTAAAATGACTACCGTATGCGTGTAGAAGTGGGTGGCTGCGAAATTCTGCTGGACGAGTTCACGAGATTACGAGGCGGGAAAACTGCCGGTGAGAGATTCAGGCTCAAAGGCGCGGACAAGCCAAGCCTAAACCCTGTACTTCGAGTGAGCCAAGAGTGAGCCGAGGCCAAGGCTGATGTCAACAGCCGGGGCAACCACCTCGCCGATGGCGCCACAAGCAGCGATACATGTGCCCGAAGAGCAAAACGTATAAACAAAGGCAAATTCTTGAAGGGCGTGCATGCCAGGTTTGCTACGTGGCGACATAAAGATTGTATTGTGACCGAGAGGTGGGCTCCACGTGAGCGATGTGACCAGCTTTGAACTAAGTCGTGCGATTGCGGTGCTGGCACAGATCCCTGCGAATGAAGCAAATGAAGACGTCGTGTGCCTGAACGTCCAGCAGAATATTGTCGTGGTGAGCACCTCCAAGATAGAGTACGCCGATCGCTACGCTGCTGTAGGAACAATTGATATACGCGGCATGGCGCACAAAATTAGCACTGACGAAGCGACCCCCCGCGGCACGGTGAAGGTCGTAATAAGGGGTATCTCGCTCGAGGACACCGCCCAAGAGATTTCGGACAACGTTGTGCACAAGCATAACCCAATGGCCTTACAGGCAAACTGAATTGGTAAAACCCGATCGGTAGTGATTGCTTTGAAAGGGTTCAAAGTGCCCTAGTACGTGAGACACGGCAACCTGCTCACAGAGTGCACGTTGCACGGAAAACAAATCGACGTATGCTGTGCGTGTGGAAGAATGGGCCACAGAATGGGCGTGTGCCCGGATGCTTTGAACAAGCTCTGTCGGGGATGTTGAATCTCCAATCCCACTGAGCTTCACAAATTCACCGCAAAGTGTGGCCTGTGCTGAGGCAGTCACGTTACCGCAAGACAGGGCCTGCAAGGCGCGCTTCAAAATGCCTTGCATTGTCCACCGGCGATGATGGGAACGGCGCCGAGCAGAGGAACAATGTGTGGCAGCTTGGGCTAGTTGGTATGGCATGACGATAGTGTCTTTTGTGTCCTTCTTGTCTCGGTGTTGTCGTTTTGTTCTCGCGCTATAACTATCGTCAGAGGAACAATACGACGCTAGGAGAGAAAACCGAGACAAGAGAGGTCCTGCAGGTGGACCCAACCGTAGCGCCTCCAAACAACGAGACCGGTCACAAACGCCGGACTGCAGCAGCAACAACAGTCGGCAGAAACGGCCGCCAGAGCCGTTCTCGATCGAAGCCACGATCCGGAGGTGGAAAAGGCGGTGGCAACCGCCACTGGGAGACGACGAATAGGACCGCCTCGGTGTCCTGGGCCGGTTCAAAACCTCGGATCGGCTCGCGCTGCCGGGCCAGTTCGAAGCCCCATAACGAGTGGACCGAGCACCGAGAAATCACCGTGAAAAAGATGGACTGGATCAACAGGTCTCCCGTCGTGTGAACCAGTGAAACCGAATCCCCACCCCTCACCCCCTACCCACCTCTTAGCTGACAATTGATTGATGGATATGTGGGGTTTAACGTCCTAAAATCACCGTATGATTAGGAGAGACGCCACAGTGAAGTGTTCCTGAAATTTTGATCACCTGGGGTTCTTTAACGTGCACCGAAATCTGAGCACACGGGCCTCTTAACTCACAAGCGAATGCGCAAAGGGACACTAGTGAAGTGACAGAGCTTAAAAAAATCATTGAGCGCCAAAATGCTCAGATCAAGGAGCAGAACGCCCAAATACGAGCGTTTATGAGCAAGATTGAAACGCTAGTGAGTAACGGCAGCTCGGCAAATACAAAACCTCAAAACAACACCGCAGCAGCAAACAATGCCAGATGCTTGAGCAGGGTGCCGCCGAGGGACACCCCCCTCACCCCACCTAGGGTGGACGACGGGAGAGACTGAGGCCTCACAAAGGGCATTCAATTACCAAGAGGCGATGGACGCCGACTCTCGACAGCTTCGAGAGTCGACAGCTTCGAGAGTCATACGTTCCCGGTGAAGCGCGACCGCCTAGCGAAAAAAGTAGCCTTAACGTCGACGCGAAGCCGCTTCACGTCCCTGAACAAGAAAAAGGAGCGGGCCGAAATAATAAAAGATGCGGTCGACTCGAGACGTCCGGAAAGAATGATGCAGAAGCTGAGTAAAACGCATAAGACCGGGGGAGACACCACCGTAATTTACCAATGGAACTGCCGTGGCGTTTGCAATAAAGAAGTGGAGCTACTGTTAAACATTGACGGGCAAGAAAACAAGCCCGATATAATTGCTCTACAAGAAACGAATGGAAAACCAAGGCTCCCGGGGTACGTCATTTACATTGACACCACGGAGAATGGAACGGCGGTGCTCGTACGGAGCAACGTGGTGGCTACTCAGCATGTCACTGCGCAGGGTGGGCGCGAGAACATGCTGGTCGAAATTCATGCAAGAAAAATTGGAAGCTCGGGCAATCTATTCGTAATTAGCGTGTACTGCCGGCCGTCAGAACGGCAGTACAATTTGCACCGCACCGTGAGCCATGCGAAAGGGTTGGCGGAAACTAGGTCAATCCTTGGTGCCTTTAAGGCCCCTCACACCACGTGGGGATATAAATTGAAGTCCATCCAAGAGAGGGAAAGCGTTAGCCAAAGCAATGGAGGATCACGAGATGGCCCTCCTGAACGAGCTGGACGTAACCACCAGATGATGCAAGAGTGCCACGAGGGATACTATGCCAGACCTGACGTGGTTATCAGGCACACTAGACGTAACATGGAGAAAGAAAGACGTAGACTTGGGGTCTGACCACAGTGTGGTTGGCATTACGATCAGACGATCCCGATACTGGGCTGTACTGGGGAAGGCACGTATCACGGATTGGGACAAGAGGAGAAAGTTTACGCAAGAACACGAAGAGGCGTTCGAGGAAGAATCGAATTCATCTGAAAGAAAAGAGATCTACACTGAATGGTGAGAGACAAGAAGAAGGCCCTCCAAAAATTTACCCAAGAAATTGTAACGACGTCACAGACACCGTACGTGGATGCTAGACTAACCAACATGTGGGCGGCCCGGCACTCGTTAACGCGGTGGTGGAAATGTCAGAGATACAACAGAAAACTGGCCAAGTGCATTGCAGTCTTGAACAAACACATCGCTGATCACGCGGCCAAGATCTCCAGGGAAAATTGTTTGAAGAGCTGCGACGGCCTGCAGGCCAATTTCTCGGCGCGGAAGACGTGGTGCCACTTGAGGCATCTAATCGACCCGCTGAGTAGAAAAGCTGCGACCAATCGCAACCTTGCCAAAGTATTGAACATGTACAAGGAAGAGGGCTGCAGGCTCCAGAAATATCTGATAGCTATGTACTTAAAGACATGGAAGGGCCTGTACCCGGTGCCCGAGAGGTACGAGGGACCCGATAATGAAAAGCTGGATCGGCTGTTTACCATGACGGAAATGTAGACAGTGATAGACAAAAGGAACAAGAGAAGCGCACCCGGCAAAGACGCCATAACTTACAAACTACTCGGTAACATGAGCGATGCAGCGGCCCGCGGCCTCCTAGAGCAGATCAACGAAACCCGGGAGAGCTCGCGATTGCCGAGAAAATAGAAGGAAGCCGGGGTCCGCTTTATTCCAAAGCCTGGTAAGGCCCTCACGATAGACAACATGCGGCCCATCTCCCTCACGTCCTGCGTGGGAAAGGTGATAGAGTGCATGGTCCTTCGCCGGCTGGAGGAGCACCTCGAAGAAATAGATCAGATGCCGGAGATGACGCACGGCTTCAGGCAGCATCTCAGCACCCAAGACGTGATTATCCAACTCCACAAGCTGGTCGTTAAGCAAGCATCGAGGCACGCACCGTGTGTGATACTCGCCCTCGACCTGAAAGGAGCCTTTTACAACGTGTCTCACGCGAGAGCGGCGCAAAATCTGAACAAAACCAGGTGTGACCGCAAGACATTCGGCTACATAAACGACTTTTTGGCAAACCGAACGGGGACAATCAGGATATGGGAAAAAATTAGACCTTGTCGAGCTCGACGATCGGGGCACCCCTCAGGGATCGGTCCTGTCGTCCCTGCTCTTCAATCTGGACCTCCTGCCCCTGCCCTATCTGCTCAAGCAGATTGAAGGTGTGGACCTCGCGTTCTACGATGACGACATCACGTTGTGGACGGCCTGAGCCGGGTCCGATGCCTGGGCGGAGGAAGCCTTGCAGTGGGCGGCGACGACCGTGCACGAGTACACCAAGCCGTGTAGACTGAGCTGTGCTCCCCAAAAAATCGGAGCTGCTCATGATCCAACTAGGAAAACCCAAGAGGGAGCCGCTGCCTAACGTGACTATCACCATTGACGGAATGGCCATCAAACCAACACAACAAATTAAACTACTCGGTGTAGTGCTTCAGAGTGACGGGAAGGCACAAGCCGCCGTCACAAAAATCAAGTGTAGTACCGAACAGATTCTTGGCATGATTCGGAGGGTATCTAAGGGAAACCGAGGTCTGGAAGAGGACGATGCCATGCGTTTGGTACGCGCGTTCGTCGTGTCGCGGGTTACCTACTCCGCCCCGTATCTCCAGCTGACGAGGGCCTATAGGGACACTCTCAACGCGATGCTTCGCAAGGCAACGAAGAAAGTATTGGGCGTGCGAACATACTCGTCTACGCTCATATTGCTAGACATGGGCGCCTACAACACGATGGAGGAGCTCATCGAAACCCACCTCTCTAGTCAGAGAATCCGGCTCAGTCACACGGAGAACGGACGAGCCATCCTACGCAAGATAGAATGGCAGATCGAGCCAGTACCAATCAAGGCCGCCCTTCCGGAGGACTGGAAGACGACAATTAAAGTTTGACCCCTTCTCTGGAACATGACGCTGGACAAGGACGACGAGAAGGCGCACCGCGCGTGCCAAAGCCATGACCCGGAAGCTGGAAGAGAACCCTAGAGTCATGTGTTTAGACGATGGTGTTCCAGACACTGCGATCAGACTCAACTCCGTCTTTAAGTTATAAGGCAAAAATACTTGTTTATTTAACTGCGTTCGGAAGCGCTCTGCTGTCACTTGAGCGTCCCCGCGTCCGTCGCTCGCGCTCTTCTTCTTTTTCGTTTCCTTGTCCCAGCCCAGAACGTGAAAAATAATCAACATTTCCGGCCGCGCAAAGTTAAACACATAGTTCAAGTGGGTACAGTCTGTGTATCGGCCTGATCGCAAGGTGACCGCCTTGCAACTTGATTTTTCAAGAACGAATGAGACCATCTGCACTGCGGTACACTTCCGTGACCCTTGCAAGCTTCCATAGCTGGCGTGGAGTGTTGTCCGCATGCACGAGAACGATGTCCCCTTGCTTCAATGCTGTATTTGATTTCGTGTCGGCAAAGTGTGCAGATCGTAATTGCAACAGGTATTCTTTTTGCCAACGCTTCCAAAAACTTTCAACCAGCAGCTTGCTGTAGTTGTGTCTGCGTATGGCGTCTGATTGTTTGGAATTACTGTTGACTTCGTCAGAGGTCGCATACGCTATGGAAGTCAATCTTCGTCCAAGGAGACGTTCGGCTGGCGTCAAAGTGCAAGGTTCTCCTGCATCTGTCTCGATGAAAGTCAGAGGTCTAGAGTTTACGACTGCTTCGACCTCCGCCAGCACTGTCGATATTTCTTCGTAGTTCAGACGAGCTTTGCCGATAATTTTTCGCAGCGGAAGCTTCACTGATCGTACAAGGCGCTCCCACCATACACCCCACCAAGGAGCATTTGGTGCTATAAACTTCCCCGAAATGCCGTTGGTTCTGAGGTGACCAGCGACGTCCTCTTCAGAGAACATTCGGTTTAGCCGCTTTATGTCTGCCGATGTCTTGTGAAAGCTTCGTGCGTTGTCAGAATAGATCACCCTAGGTAATCCTCTCCGCGGTGCAAATCGTCGTAGGCACAGCAGGAAAGCCTCGGATGTCATTTCCGAGACAAGCTCGGGATGCACGGCTCTAGATACGGCGCACGTAAAAAGTGCAACGTAGCACTTCGTGTCCCCTTTCTCCGTGCGTGCATACAGAGGGCCCGCGAAGTCGACTCCGACAACTTCGAACGGGTTCGCTGGTGTTACTCGATGACTTGTTAACGGAGCAGTCTCAGCAGTTCTTGGGCCCGCACTGAAACGCTTGCATATATTGCAGCCAAGCAGCACTCTTTTTACCAAAGAGCGAGCTCGACAAATCCAGTAGCGTTCCCGAAGCTGCGTAAGTGTATCTCTAACTCCTCCATGTAAGACTTGAAGATGGGCTCTGTTTGCCAAAAGTGTCGAAAAGTGGTGACTTGACGGCATTATGATTGGCTGCTTGACATCTTCTGTGGAATGCATGAGGGATAAACGGCCTCCAATCCGAAGAATTCCGTCTTTGTCTATGTAAGGGCATAGTTCAGCGATTCGAGTTGTAGACTCGACTGGTTGGCCGTTGGTCAAAGTCGTGAGTTCTTCAAGAAAGTCTTGCTCTTGTGTACATCTTATCCAATACTGTTCAGCGTTCAGGATTTCTGTTGCCACGAGATGTCCTGTATGATTACTTCTTTTTCTGCATCGGTCAGTAAATCTGAAAATCCACGCAGTGACTCTGAGTAGGTGCTGAAGCCTGCTGTACCGTTGAATATGAATTATCGGAACTGAGAAGCGTGTCATTAGTGCGATGTGGACTGTTGTAACTTCACCTTGGGTGGCTTCCGCTATGTCTAGTTCACAGAACTGTAGGGGCCATTCAGACATCGGTTTAGTTAGCCACTCGGGACCATGCCACCATTTTGAGCTGCACAGCAGTCTTTCAAGCGTCGCGCCACGTGTGAGTAGGTCAGCCGGGTTGTCCGTTTCAGGACAGTATCTCCACTTTGATGGATCTGTAGTGCACCTAATTTCATTAACTCTGTTGGCTATGAACTGTTTCCACTTTTTGACGTCACCTTTTATTCATGATAACACAATGGCGGAATCTGTCCACATCGTGTAGTCAACTTGAACATTCCTCAAAGCCCTTTTCACGTATGCCAACATTCTTGAGCCGATTAAGGCAGCCAGCAGCTCCAATCGCGGCAGCGTTGTCTCCTTAATGGGTGCTACACGGGACTTCGCAATCAACAGTATCGGCTCCTCAGGACTTGATACGACGTATATCGCTGTTCCGTATGCCGCTGGACTGGCATCGCAGAAAACATGTACTTGAAGCACATTGGTCTTCCTTGCTCCGCCGCCCAGATAGCGAGGAACGACGACGTCTTGCAGTTGCGGCAGCTGGTTGACCCAATCATTCCATTCTTTTTTCAGGTCATTGGGTAGGACTTCATCCCAGCCAATTCCTTGTATTCACAGTCTCTGAAACAATATTCTTATGGCAATAGTATATGATCCTACAAATCTCAACCGGTCAAATATTCTTGATGCTGACTGCAAGACAAATCATTTTGTACCCGTCTGTGCTGTCAAAAACCGGAGTAGATTTTCAACCGAAAAGTTGAATTCATCCTTTGCAGGATTCCAAACCAAACCCAGGACCTTGACCGACGGTTCGTGAAGAACGACCATCTCATTACTAGTAGATTCCACTTGATTTTCAAGCGTGCGCATCAATTTTGCTGAATTTGTTGTCCATTTTCGCAATGTCATGCCGGCCGATTTCATTATTGTGCGCGCTTCTCGGCATAGTTTAGCGGCTTCCTCTTCTGTGTCGGCACCAGTGACTAAGTCATTCACGTAAAACGACTCAGCAAGAGTTTGCGCTGTTTGTGCCATGACAGCCGGTGCTCTTTTCACGTGGTAGAGAATAGTAGCTGTGAGCGAAAATGGGCTACATGTAGCTTCAAAAGGCACTCGTGTCATCCTCCACTCTTGCAGCTTGCCCTTGGATAAATCTCCTTCTGCAAACCAGAGAAAGCAGAAAGCGTCTCTGTCGTCCTCCCGAATCGCAATTTGAAGGAATGCCTTTTCTATGTCCGCGATAACTGCCACCGGGTGCGTTCTGAAGCGTAGCAGAATTTGCACGAGGTCTTGGTATAAGTTGTCACCCTCTTGAAGGCAGTCATTAAGGGACTTGCATCCTTTGGCATGTGACGAAGCGCAAGACACCACTCTCATTTTCGTCGTCAGTGCTTGTTCACGCATGACTTCCTTGTGTGGCATGTAATATAATTTCGTCACCTCTGCAGATACGTCACTGACTACTTCGGCGTGTCCTGCCCTCAAGTACTCCCTTATGGTACGGTCATACGTTTCGAGGAGTCCTTTTCTGGAGTTGAGACGGTTGACAAGCTTGTCCAGTCGAGTAACGGCTACTTGCCTGTTGCTTGCAAGCTCGAAATTATCCTTCCAAGGGAGGTTCACTTCATATCTTCCGTTTATAAAGCTAATCGTTTGCTCAAAATGCCTCATGGTGTTGCACATTTCAGGTGGCTTGTTTATCGTGTCCGTAATTCCTATGTTTTCAAGTTCCCAAAGGGAGCGCAAAATCTCGTCGGAATCGGTAGCTTGGGCTTTTAGCACGCACACCATCATTTGTGAAGTAGTTGGACGGGACACCAAGTGCGATGTGCTTCCCTGGAAGGTCCATCGAAGCTTGGAGTTCAGTGCGATCAATGATTCGTTGCCTTCGCACCGTGAAACTTTGCCGGTCAACACTTTCCACATCTGATCTGACCCGATAAGTACGCTGATGCCACTCTTAGTTATGATAGATGGATGTTGGACCTAATCTGTAACATCGTTTCCCAGCTTCTTGAAAGACGCAACGAAGGCTACGTCCATTGCAGTCTCTGCAATGTCTTGGCAGATGCTAGGGATCTCTATTGCAGTTAAGACTATTTCCGCGTTGGAAAACTGGCTTCGCAGTCGTAGTTCTACTATGCGACGCCTCTTAGCCTCTTGGTGCGACGTATTTGCGAAAGTATTGAAGGCTATTCGAGTTGCTCCCATGCTTTTTAGCTTGAGGTGCTTGGACATATCTTCAGTTACGAAAGTCCTCTGACTGCCACCATCGAAAACGCCTCGTATGTAGTGGCAGGTGTCATCATTCATGGCCCATGCTCTGAAAGTCTGAAGAAAAACGGAAGTGGTAGAGTCTTCCTTGACGGGTCTTCTTCCAAGTGATGCACAGACTGTCGTAGTTTTTTCGTATAGTTCTCGTTAGCATGCATAGTCTGATTTTCGCGAACACCTATCGGGATCGCACATGCTTGTAGCGTGTCGAGCTTGGCATCTGGAGCAGGAAATCCTCTTTTTGCAGTCCCGTGCCCGATGTCCTTTGGTGGTGCAGCGGAAACACCTTTTGTCGTTGGAAAGCAGTTCCTTCTTCTGCGTCAGTGACAAGTCAGCTGTGCAAGCTTCCGATCCGTGATGGCTGGACGAGCAGAACACGCAGTTGTCCTTTTTTTCTCGTACCGAGTTGCTGTGAAGCACAGATGACGTCGGTTTCCCACGCCGAGAGTACGTCGACTGACTGGCCACGGGGAGTGTTCCATGTTCTCGTCCTTTGGCATTCTTAAAATCACTCTTCTCCAGGCTTTTCAGCTCGATACACAGGAAGTTGAGCACACGGTCTAGTTCCACGGGTGTAGCTTCAGCTCTCGAGTCATATGCCAACTGGACGGCACATGATCGATGATACTGTACGACTATATCCTGTGGAAGAGCACGCAGTAGGATGTCGCAGAGCATTGACGAAAATGACGACTTGTGCGCACCCAAAGTCTCTAAGCCTCGGATATTCACGAGAACTTGGTCGTACAAGCTGCGTAGCGCTTTAGTGCCAGTCGATGAACGGACAGGGCTTAACATCCGTAGCTTGGCAAAATATTCTTGCTCCTGGCGCGTCTTGTCCCCAAATCGCTTCTGTAGCATTTTGATGGCGTCACTGTAGCAACTTTCTGTCGTCGGAAGGCCCGCAATTACTGATGCAGCGTCTCCTTTAAGATACAGTCGCAGGTAATGAAACTTCTCTGTGGCAGTGATGCGATTGTTACTATGAACAATTTGGTAAAATTGTTCCCAAAATTCGGTCCACTTGCATACGTCTCCAAAAAAGGAGCTATTGTCAGTTTAGGCAATTTAACTCCAGTTCCGTCTGATGGTGCTACGACTGTCTGGGCAACTATTTCTTGAGTTCCGGCCGATGTCCTTAGCATGCGATTTTTCTTGCTGAGAATCTCAGCGAGAATGCGCGTAGCAACGTCCTCGTATTGTAAGACAGCGTTATACTCGACCTCGAACTCCTCGTCAGGTATATGCGGCTCAATCTCGTTGTTCAGGTTTTCAAGCTCTTCGTTATTAGCCTTCAACCTCTCATATATGGAGTTCAGCTGTTCATAGCAGGCAGAGTCGTTAGCGAGGAGCTCACTTGCCTCGTTTATAATCCTCGTGTTCTGTGCTCGCCGCGACGTCCACTTCGACTTCAGTCGCTCCATGCCGCTGCAGTTGACTGGTAGCCGTCCGTAGGGTCCTGGTTTTCAATCCCGGGTTTCGGCACCAATGTTTAGACGATGGTGTTCCAGACACTGCGATCAGACTCAACTCCGTCTTTAAGTTATAAGGCAAAAATACTTGTTTATTTAACTGCGTTCGGAAGCGCTCTGCTGTCACTTGAGCGTCCCCGCGTCCATCGCTCGCGCTCTTCTTCTTTCTCGTTTCCTTGTCCCAGCCCAGAACGTGAAAAATAATCAACACATGTACGCGGACGCTTCGCTCCGAAAACACAGTGGCCGTGCAGTGGTGGTGGTTACATACATTGACAGGCTAATTGTCAGCGCGTTTCTGAAGACAACAGACCCCGCAATGACCGAAGAAGTGGCCGTAGAGCTCGCATTCGTGCAGCCGAGAGTAGACACGGTGGTCCCTGACTCAAAAACAGCCTACGGAAGCTTCCGCAGGGGGTAATCTAATCCGCGGCACGAGCCATTCTAATGAAGTGGAAGTCTCCGGGAAAAGCCGTAGAGCTCGTGTGGGCCCCGGCTCACTCGCAGGTAGCAGGCAACACCATTGCCGGCTATCATGTCCGAGAAATGTCGATCCGGGCCGAGCATAAGATGGAAAAGCTACCACACTGGTTACCAGCCATCGGGGCATTACCCAGATGTACCGAGAGGAAAGGTGCAGACTACCAGAACCGCACCTCGACCTAACCAGGAAACAACAGACAATATTGCGTTGATCGCGGGCGGGATCGCTTGCGCATCCTGTATTGCTGAACCAAAGGTACCCTGCGGAACACGACACGCTCTGTTCGTTTTGCAAAGTAGAAAATGGCACCCTGACGTACATCTTGGCAGAGTGCACAGAACTTAAGGCCCATTCGGTTGGCCGCTCTGGTCCTCTGACTCAGAGTCGCCAGATGCAGAGACAGCTCCAAATCGGGGCGTGAGAGGCAGCGTACCAGCCGAATACATCGGGAATCTCAGAGTGCCCAGAGCAGCGCGCCTATAGCGCCACCGTGCAGCCAGCGCGGGAAGCTGCCGGGTAAAAAGTGCTGCGCCTGCGCCGCGTCAAGAAATGGTGCCGATCAGTTCGGTGGATAACTCTGACATGTTTTACTTCTCCTATATTCTTACATTTCTGAATGTAGCGGAAGCATTCCGAGCTCAGCACATAAGTCTGGCGATCGTATTCGTCCGAGCTGCTATCTTCAAGGCAAATCACGGGGCTGTCTGCAAGCTGCTGTGTTGACAGCACTGACGTTTCCATCGCCTTCGCTAGCCGCCTCGTTAATCAACATGGTGCATTTATAGCTTCGTACATGTGAATTAGCCCCACTCACGCCCAAAAACGCCACTAACAATGCACGTGCATGAAGTACTACGCGCCTGGCAATGCCCCCTTCCGAAATGCACGCCCGCGCTCCTCACCTGGTTCACCTGCCGGCAGCTACGTGATTGGCCGGCTTGTGTCACGTGATCTGTCCTTCCGGTCAGATCGTGCCTCGCTCTCACTTTGAAGTAGAGTGGTTGGGAGCGCTCTGAATCGGAGGCTGACGCTCTGAAACAACCAACACAAAGTAGTCCGAGCGCTTGAATTCTACCAACCGAAGTCGCAGCCACTTTTGAGAGCCTCCCAGAGCGCTCGAAAACGCCCAACCGAATACGCCATTAAGTAACCCTCACCTTCCCTTCCCCCCCGACACCCTGAATCCCACACCCCCTTGAGCGATGGGTGCCAGGAGCTGCTAGATACATACGGGTCCCGCAACTAGGGTTTGAGACCTATAACAATGTTGGGCCTAATAAATGTTCATTCATCATCATCCATCCTCGCGAGCTGACTTAGGGCAGGTTTTGAATTGCATAATATTGCTGTGCTCGTGACGGCTGGTGACTCGCGTAGGAGGTCGGCAGCCAACAAAAGCCCGACTAGCTCAGATGTTGTGGACGATGCACAATAGGGAACCAGTGCTGGAGTTTCCACGACCACCCAGGCGGTGACAGCGCGCACTTCCCAGCTGCTCCCGCAGATGAGAGCGGCGGATGGTAGAGGCGGTGCATGCGCGTCGCCGTAACAAAACCAAAGGGTGCTGGCAGTACTGCTGCGTATTCAAGTGGAAGAATGTATAAAAAAGAGGGAGGACGTATAGAGGAAAGGAAGGACGTTGAAAAAGGAGGCGACATTGTATCCAAGCGGTCAGGCGAGCGAAATTCCGCTCTCGCTCTCCTGTTTAGTGCCGTCGGGTTCGTGTCTTAATCGAACAGCGCGTGCCTGCTATATTTATTCAATAGTGAAGAAAGCCCCCAATGTAAACCAGGGCCAAAGATTCGAGTTTGAACGGCGTTTTGCCGGAAATAGAACGAGTGTTTTATGCAACATACGGCCCGTGTACACTTTTTTTTCATCTGGCCCGATGATCGTTGAGTCGTGCACTTTAGGATTAACAAAGTTTTTATGCGTCCATTCATCTGAGCACCACCACCACCAAACTCCGATGCCATCGCGTGAAGTGAATGATACAATAGGCAGGTAGTCTTTTTTGTTTTTTTTTGTTTTTTTTTGTAATCAGTTGCGTGTAGAGGAAAGCTGCTTTGTCCACAAGACTTGTCCAGGGCCACGCTCACCTACGCCTCTGAGCTGTTATAAAAGATACTATCGCGGTGAACTCTCGATGTAGAGATGCCACTGTTTAACTTAGTTTGTGCAAAAGACAATGTTCTTGTCACGAACAACACAGTGCACTACTCGAAGCTTAGCTTTCTGGAGTCAGCCGATGCGGTAAGCGTTTTTTTCACTGGCTGCCATGGTTATAGTAACATCAAAAATTTTTGCCTCGCTAGAGAAGTATCAAATGTCTTCGATTTTCACTCGTTGTTTAGTTCGCCTATAACAACACAGATCCAGCTTTTCCACTTGCCTGTGTCGGCCTAAATTGAATATGTCTGTTCAACATCGATAATTGCTAGGCTTACATGTGTCAAACAAGATATAATTTTGAGGTACGCTGTAGTGTGCGTATTAAGGTTGTGACCGCTCTGGGTTCTTCAATGTGCACATATATTTGGTTCACGGGTGTTCTTTTTTATATTTCACCCCCGTCGAAGGGCAGCCGCCGTGGTCGCTAATATATTCTGCACCCTCAAGAATAGTAGTGCGACAGTACGCGTTCTATGCTGCTACGGTGGTTTGGTTGATCAACGTCCCCGTGCATACATACAGCGGACAGGGCGTACAAAAGATGCCAGAAAAAAATGACGCAGCTACCACTTACTCTGCTTTTGTTTTTTTTTGTTTTACTGCAGATGTTGGCAGTGTGGTATTGTTGCAGCACGGACTTATGAATAGGAGCATGTCAGCCAGTACTATAGCATTAGTCCAAAACCCACCACGTAACCAGAAAATGTGGACAAGGGAGCGGCCATCACGGCACAGCACTGTACATTCGATACTTTATGCATAGACGCCGTCCAATGCGCAGCGATTTTCTCCGCTTTTTGGGGCCTTTTATGTGAGTGTAGCCTACGGACAAAGTTATTTTTCTAAACCACAGGGCAGTATTATTGGCTGGCGCAATGGTTTTGAGCTGTTCGTTCCAAAATGAAGCGCGGCAGCGGCGCACGCGCGTGCTTTCAGAGTGGGACATTGCGGCCGGTCGTCTGTGCGCGAGCAGCTGAGTTGAGTCGTGACTCTCCGCCACGTGCTCTTTTTCGGCGCACCACCCATCCAGCGCTGGTCCCCCATACTACCCTTCTACTACACTGTACCCATACGGCAAGCGGTGCTGTCGCACCGTGCCAAGCTGAGGGGGTAAGCAGACGGCCGCAGCAGAGCGTTCCCGCAAGACGGACCCATCAGTGAACACTTGCGTCCTTTCGGCCAGGTCCCCGTACATTCGCGCCGCAACCTCCTGCGTCATGGCACTGAGTGGGGTGGGGCGCTTCGATCGGACTCCCGAAAAGTGCAGGTTCACCGAAGGGGCTCTCGCCAATGAGGGGGCGGCCAGCGAGAAGGGTGCATGGGATCGTCAGCCACAACGCCTAGGCACTGCGCCGTGCTCCCTACCGGGCTGCAGAAATTAGGTGCCTTTTGCCTCTTCTAAGCACTACCACCACCAGCCACAACGCCATCGTAGACGTGCAGGAGTTGGCCGACATGTGAATTCGACACAGCACGTAACCGCGCGAGCAGGGGGCCAGAATCGGGTGCCCTCTGGAAACGCTCTAAGCGGCACAGTGCACGCAGGTCCGCCGTGAGCGGCGCAGACCACGTGCGAGCTTCCGCGAGTGTCTCGGCCACACGAAAGTTATTAGGCGTTAGCTATTAGCTATTAGACGGACGGCATAGCGGTGGTCTTGGTCTATGAGTCGTCACTGTGGTGCTTGTAGTTTGCAGATCAGCAGTGCGTAAGTGCGTAGTTCACGGTAGAGAGAGCCGTCGCTTCATATATTGTCACGGGGTCGTGACGTGAACGAAATAAGCAGACTGCAGGTCGAATAACGAACTGTTCATACAGGCCGAACTTATAGCCACGTAAAAGGGAAGTCAGATTACAGCAAGAAGCTGGCACTGATAGCGGCAAGCAGGGCGTTGGCCTTCGATCAACTGACAAGCGGCGATGCGTGTCGGCATTTATACACTTGCCATCGAACATTTTAGCGTTATTGCTAGCGCCGAAGTAAGTTCCAGAATAATCTGAAAGGGTCATGAAGTGGGCGTAATCTTAAGAAAACAATCTAGTACTGCCTCGAAGCTTCTCTAACACCGTAGACGCGGTTTGCGCTGAACATAGTGTAATGGGGCGATAACAATACTTCAGGGAATGAACGTGGCATTGCCCCCCTCTCAAAAAGGCATCGTTCCGATGCTGTAACAAAAAACTAAAGTACAAAAAAAGGAAAATAAACCACAAGTACAAGCACATTACCAAAAAACAGTCCTCAGGTTCGCGCATGAAGTGGCTTGAGGCACACGACCTGGAAGACTTCAGGTCGTGCACGGCGTCGTTGAGAGTTCGTAATGCCATCGGGAACAACCTCGTAGTCTAGTGGGCCGAGACGTCGAACTACTCTGTACGGTCCGAAGTACCGTCGCAAAAGTTTTTCACTGAGTTCACGTCGGCGAATCAGCGTCTATACCCAAACACGGTCCCCGAGCTGGTACTGCTCGAAGCTTCGTCGAAGAGTGTAACGGCGGCTGTTGGTTGCCTGCTGATTCATGATGCGCAGGCGGGCGAGTTGATGAGCTTCTTCCGCACGCTGAAGGTAGGCAGTGATGTCGAGGTTCTCTTCGTCAGCAACGTTTGGAAGCGTAGCGCCGAGCGTCGTTGCCGGGCTCTTTCCATAGACCAAATAGTACGGCGTCATCTGCGTCGTTTCTTGGACGGCCGTATTGTACGCGAAGGTCGTGTACGTAAAAATTTCATCCCACGTCTCGTGCTTGACCTCGACGTACATAACCAGCATATCGGCGATGATCTTATTAAGATGCTCCGTGAGGGCACTGGGCTGTGGATGGTAGGCGGTGGTTCGGTGGTGACTTGTCTGGCTGTACATTAGAATCGCCAGAGTTAGGTCCGCCGTAAAGGCCGTACCTCTGTCTGTATTGAGGACCTGAGGAGCTCCGTGACGCAGGTCGATGTTGTCGACGAAGACTTTTGCTACCTCGGTGGCAGGGCCCTTGTCTCGGCGTAGCGCGTGAGATAGTCGGTAGCTACGACGATCCATTTGTTCCCGGGATTCGATGTAGGGAACGGCCCCAGTAAGTCCATGCCGATTTGCTGGAATGGCTTGCGAGGTGGCTCGATGGCCTGGAGAAGTCCGGTTGGCCTAGTAGGCGGTGTCTTTCGTCGTTGGTAGTCCCGGCATGTCTTCATATAACAATGACGTCGGCGGAGAGGTGTGGTCAGTAGTACTTGTGTTCTTGCAAGCGTACGGGAAACACTGAGGCGTCTAGCGGTTGGGTCGTCGTGCAGAGCACCCAGAACCTCTAGACTTAAGGTACTACGATGAAGTAGTCGGTTTGAAGTGGCGAGAAGTTTTTGTTCAGGAAAACGGCGTTCCGCAAAAAAAAAAAACGACTCAATAATTCTTCTGAATACTTTTGGAAAAACAGTGGCCTTGCCTTCGAAGTATTCAACAAGGGTTCAGAGTTCCGTGTCTGCTCTTTGTCGCTCGGCGAAGTCGTTGGCACTTACTGTTGCAAAGAAGCAGTCATCGTCCGTGTCGTCCTTAGGTGGTGGTTCGACGGGAGCACGAGACAGGCAGTCGGCGTCGGAGTGCTTTCTCTCAGACTTGTAAACGACGGAAATGTTGAATTCTTGCAGTCTCAGGCTTCCCCTTGCGAGGCGACTCGACGGCTCTTTCAAGTTTGCCAGCCAACACAAGGCATTGTGGTCGCTCACAAATTTGAAAGGCCTGCCCTAGAGGTAGGGGCAAAACTTTGATGTATCCCAGATGATTGCAAGGCACTACTTTTTTTCTGTTGTAGAATAGTTGGCCTCTGCCTTCGATAGGGACCCGGCTAGCATAACTGATGACCTTTTTTGTCCATCAGTACTCTGCACAAAAACGGCGCCGAGTCCTACACTGCTTGCGTCTGTATGTATTTCTGTTTCGGCAAATTCGTCGAAATTCGCAAGTAACGGAGGCGTCTGCAGGCGTCGTTTTAGTTCTTTAAATGCTTTTCAGAATAATCTGAACGTTCCAGAATAATCTGAAAGGCTCATGAAGTGGGCGTAATCTTAAGAAAATGATCTACTACAGCCTTGAAACTTTTCTAACACCGTAGACGTGGTTTGCGCTGAACATGGTGTAACGGGGCGATAACAATGGTTGAAGGAAGGAACGTGTAATATAGTGCAGGCAAAGGTGGTGGGGCAGCGGGGCAACCGTTGCCAAGGGCGAGTAGATGGCGCACAGTTGATTCAACGCGACGCATCGTCTAGCATACGTGCCGCATCACCGGAAACCATCGGAAGTGATTGTCTATTGTTAGGCTGAGGTAGCGGATGTCGCTGCGCCAAACTATCGGCGCACCGTCTAGCTGAAAACCCTCGAGACGTCGTCGGGCCGCAGCACGAAGGCGAACGACGAGGGCCTCAATTTTCGGCGCCGAGATTGTGAGGCCGATGCTTCTAACGAAGGTGGCCACACACTGGAGAACCTCCTGCGTACAAACGCGCACCGCTGAGCACTTACGGGTTGGTCCACGCAAATAAAGAGCGACGTCGTCGGCGTACACAACCGAGCGCACAGGTAACAGAACCGTTTCTGGAAGGCCCTTGGTGAGTGGTGTGAGTACCAAATAAACAAAAACGTGCTGAGGACGCTGCGTTGTGGGAAGTCGCAGCTGACTAGACGTAGCGCACGTGTCGCCTTGCCCACGTGCACAGTGAACGTCCGGTCAGTGAGGAACGCCTGAACATAGTTCAAGAGTTTGCCCTCGAAACTGAGCGCGCGCACAGCACTGATGAGGACGTGTGGGGGAGCAAGTCAAACGCCGACTGTATGTCAAGGAGGAGTAAAGTATCAATTTCTTCATCGTGTAGAGCTTGCTCGAGGGTGCTCACGATCGTGGTGATGCAGTCAGCTGTCGCGTGGTGAGGCCGGAATTCGCACTGTCCTTGTGGGAAAGCGTTGCGAGTATTGGCAATCCTCTGCAGTCGATAAAAGGCGATCTCTTCCATTGTTCTGCCCGCCATTGAGGTATGAAAGATGGGTCTATATGACTTGGCCGAGTGTGGTGGTCTGCCTTGCTTTAGGACAGGGATCACAGTAGCGGAGCGCCACTGATCTGGGGGACAGCACTGGAGAAAACTCTGTTGAATGCATCCAACAAGAAAGGGTGCTGGGAGGCATCCAGGTTTCTCAGCATTTGTTTTGTGATTCTGTCTGGACCAGGGGTGCTGCGCCTGCGCCTTCTAAGGAGAAGCCGTTCCAGTTTGGTGCGAGAGAAATCTTGCTCGCAGAGAGAGCGAATTTCAGCTGACGTGGTGAGTTCCACAGGAGAAAGGGCGAAGGTGTCAGTTTCCGTGACACTGGTGACACTCCCTGTACTCAAAGAAGGGGCCACAGGGCTGCCAGGTTGTTCTATGAGCCAGGTTGTTCTCCCCCTTGGGTGCTTAATCGTTGTTTAGCTTCCAGATACTTGTGGATGTGCATCAGCAGAACACTCGCGCCCCCTTTTTTTTGCCAAAAAAAGCAAGGTGTGCTTTACTCATAAAAAAATGACAAAAAAAGCGGGAGGGTGATGCTGTTGTATAGTGGCCCCTATGTCGCTCTGCAAGCTGTGCGTGTCCCTCTCAGAAAGTTTGAAGGGGAAACAGAATGTGCCGGCTTTCAGCAGTGATGGCTTTTAGCAGTCTAAGGTATGCGCGCCTCACGAAAACAAATCTCGGAGGGTTTGGAAGCACTTGAAAATATCTTGTTTGTAAAATTAGTCATTGGGGCGAGACAGTGCTAAGAAGAGTTCATGCTGCCGGACCCATTTTTAGAACGTTTCAAACCACTGTTATGTGCCCAAGCTCCGCCACTGATTCGTACACCTTGCGATCTTTATTTATTTGGTCATATCGTGTCAGTCACTACTCAGTGATGGTATAGAAAAGGAAAAAGCAGACGCTAATTTTGGACCCCTAAGGGAGCAAGGCGCAGTGTCTTGGAAAAATGGGCGAAAAGAGAGATAAGGGTAGATGGTTGATCCCCGCTTTCACCTCCTAGCGACCACGGCAATAATTTGACATTCTAATGATAGGTGGCACTAGCTGTCCTATTATTAGTTTTTTTAAATTTCTCCTTTGACAATTTTTATATGTTGTTTTGTATGTTTTCACATTGATTGCACAACTTTTATTCTTGTTTTTGGTTTATTTGTAAAAAATTGAACCCAATTTGACAGGGACTTAGAATTGACCTAGAGGTAATAAGTTCATTAATTCGTATATTGATGATTCTCTGAACCAATTTCATTAGGTTTGATGTCAGTGCGATCGGTCTTATGTTATCCAACGTGTATGCATAATTTTCATTTTTTAGCAACAATACAATTTTGGCAAGTTTTCGTTCTGGAGGTATCCATGCGTTCCCTAACGAATAATTCACTAGTTCTAGCAAAAGATTAGGTGATTCCTGGAGTAAACATTTCAACATAGAGTTCGTGATCCCATCTGGTCCGGGAGTCGTCCCCGGTAAGCATAATACTGTCTGACTCAAGTCAGCTAAAGAAACTTCTGGAAATTCATGCAAGTTAACCAGAACGGACTGAATAGCCAAAAAATTAGCAGTGAAGCGGCGTTCTAAACCTTGCGCTATGTCTTCTAGGGAGGTGTTCATTTCTTCCGGAGTCAAGAAACATGACTGCAACGTTAAAGGTGCTGGCAGTACTTTTCTTGTCCGAAGATAAGTGAACAAAGCACGCTTATTTTTCGATTTAGAAAGATAATCAAAATGTCTACTCTCGTATTCTTCTTTCGCGCGGTTCACTGTAAGCTTAAATACGCCAGCAAGGAATCGATAGTCCTTCCAGTTTGTTGGGCATTGATTGAGAAGTTTTTTCCAAGCGGCTTTTCGTCTTTTATAATCGCGCGTACACTCATCGTTCCATCAACGAGAGGAAGATCGTTTATTGGATTGAATAGAAAATTCGGAATGTTTCTAGATTCCTCAAGCATTGAACCAATCGTAGATGCAATCTCCTTAGTACTGGCATTTCCAAGCTTGGAAATGGCAGAACGGAGGCAGGCTTGAAATTTGCTATGGTTGATGTATGTGCGTTTTGGCTAATCTAAAGTTATTGTTGGACAAGTAATGTCAAAAACTACAGGAAGATGGTCGCTGTTAGTTGCCGAATCCAGAAAAGCCCATGACAAAACCTTGATTGCATTGGAGCAAAACGTTAAATCCAATACTGAGCTAGTTTGACTTCGGACAAATGTTACATGACCTTTATTCAGACGGGAGAGGTTGTGATCAATAGTTCATTCCCACAGTCGCCTCCCACAAGAATCTGTCCTTATACCCCAAGACAAATGATGTGAATTAAAGTCTCCTGTGAGTACAATAGCCTTTATACATGCTACCAAAACACTGTCAAGATAACGCGTACTTTGCACACCGGAGGGGAAGTAACAATTTACAATTGAAAAAGGGTGGTATCCAGGGAGACACAAGCCTAATGCTAATATTTTACAATTCAAGTCTAACATACTGAAAGAAACTTTCACCCTATGGCATAATTTACTTGATACAAAGATCCTTAAACCACAACCACGTGATGGGCGATCTAATCGAAAAGAACGAAAACCTGCAACATGGAAATTTTTATCTGCTGTGAGCCAAGTTTCTTGGAGAATTATAACATCAAGATTAAAATTATTGCAAAAGTAATGTAAGTCGGTTGAGGCTGAGAATATAGAACGCAATTGTCGCACGTTTTCGCGGCGCAAGGCCTTGTTGCTTGCTTCCCGGTGCCCAACTTGGCTCTCCGCTACGCTGACAGACTGCCTGATCTCACCGATCAGCATCGTCGTCGAACGCATCGCATGCATAATGAACGGGTACTGCTCGAGGCTTTTCAAAGCCAGGGCACGTCTTGCTTGTCACATGTATTGCATCATCGCATCACGCATGATCTTCAGCGCTGGAAGACGAGCTAACACTTCCATCGCTGAAGGTACAACCTGCTGCGTTCCCTTCGCCATCGGCTTTGGGCGCTAACTCATCGTCCATCCCG
>NW_023613938.1:0-40866 GCF_013339725.1 Rhipicephalus microplus | reverse complement strand
TGGAGACGTGTTTTCGGACCGCCCCGGAAACACGAGGGTGATCGAACACGATATCGAGCTAAGCGGTGAGGAGTCAATCCGTAGCAAGCCGTATCGTTGTTCCTCTGTGCAACGTCGCAAGTGTGCGCCGCTCTGGAGCCGCATAGGTATCGTCGCCTAAAGTGGCCGGTTACTGAGGTGGAGCATGTTGCTCCACAGCGCAACTTTGACGTTCGCTATCAAAAAAAAGTTAAAGCTAAACGCTAATGCAGGTGCATTGAGCAGTGCGTTCTAGCTAGTACCTTCTAAACCTTTCGGTTTCTGGCTGGCAATTCGGGGCAAAATTTTGACCTCATCACGACCTGGGCTGAGCGCTCTCGTTCAGAGTGATCTCAAGGGGCCAACTTTGTGTGGTATTCTAATTCGTTGCGTTGTTGTAAGTGTGAAAAATTCAAGTTCTTACTTTAAGAGTCTTGTGTCCCACATGTGCCTCTTGATGTAGAGGGAACAAAATTCCGATAGACACGTAGATAGGTATATGTTGTACTATACTTTGTCTGGTGTTCTGTTGGGTGACCGAGGGCACTTGCTTGGGTCGTGTGTTGTCTGTTGTCGAACCGTTCTTAGCAAGTTGCAGAACCATCGACAAGTGCTGAAACCGAAGATGGTCAGAAGAGACGAGCGAAGTTGGCCAGCAAGTTGTGGCGACGAGCCAGTGGAGCTGGGATCTGTCGTCAAGAATGGGATGTGTTCCCGGAACAGAGTCTGGAGCTGCATTCTCCCCATGGCCCTGGAGGAGAACCTGGAGGGACCTGGCGAACGAGCGCGCCTGTCATCCGAGCCCCGTGGAAGCAGCTCGTATTTTCGGCGCATTGTCTGGCGGCGGGGGTGCTGTTATGCCTGCGAGTCCACAGCGAACGGCCGTGCCTCTGAAAAAGGCAATCTGTGTCAAGGCCAGTCCGCCTGACGCGATCAACAACTCAACGGCGCCTCTCTGGCGTGCACGTGCAGTGAGTCAGCCTCGGCAAGCGACCCGTCGGGTAAACAACTGGCGTCTTCATGTCTGGGGGTCTGACGCATTGCGCGGCGACCCCATTGGAGGAGTCTGCCCTGACGACCAGCGGCGCTTCTGATTGGACATTTTGGTCCTGCGGCGCGTCGCGATCAGTGGTCTTAGGTGAAAGCTGACATGTGTGTCAGAGCGGACCCGTTTGAGAGCAGACCTATGTGTTAGAGAGGAGAGCTCGGCTCTTCGAGTCTCTGTCGGCCCCAGTGCCGAATTTGTAACGCCTCTGTATATATGCTGTACATAAACCTTGTTTAACTCACCGTCGTCTCGTCCGCTCGTCTATCAGCTGTGCGCAGAAGCAGTCGAGAGCTGATAAACCTACGCTACGAAACGACTGGTGACCTTCCCTGCGGAGTTTGAAGCAGTGGCGCCTTCGGGACCGTGTTGGCGTCGCCGTCTTTCGCAACAGTGGTTGCAGCGGTGAGATTTCGAGGCGCCCTTCGTAACGTCGTCGGAGGCTCGCGTCGCAACAACGCCCAAAGCCATATTAGCTCTGGACCTCGCCAAGGCCTTTGACACCGTAAAACATGAACATATACTGGGTGAAATATCGCCCATGAACCTAGGCGAGGAATTCTACAACGACATTAAAGGCTTTCTGGCGAACCGAACCACCACCATACGCATAGGAGAGCAATGCGGTGAATCCGAACTACTCGGAAATATCGGCACCCCACAAGGGTCAGCGCTCTCGTCATTGATATTTGATGTGGCGATGCACAGGTTGTCGGAGAAGCTCGCTCAAATCCCATCCGTGCACCATGCCATATACGTGGACGATATTACCATATGGGTCCCACGTGCCCACTCATATGGTGCCTTAGAAAGAATCCATCAACAAGCACTGACTACAACTGAAGAATTTTTTAAGCCATCTGGACTCGCACTGTCCCCCACTAAATATACTCTAACGCTCTTTCACCCTCGACGAAATTCGGGCGAAGAGGAGCAGCAAGGAGTGCTCAAAGCTGAGAACAACCAAACGATACCGCAAGTATATACGGTCAAAGTACTAGGGCTAACGTTAAGCGCCAAGGAGGGCGCTTAACGTTAGAACTGAACCGCAAGAAACTGAACCGCAAGAAACTGAAAACGGCACTCGGCTTGCCCAATAGCACGAGCAACGAGAAACTCGAGCAACTTGGTCTGCACAACACAGCCGAAGAAATTTTTGAGGCTCAGAGAGTGGCACATATCACACGCCTGTCGTTGACGCAGGCAGGCCATCTCGTCCTACGAGACGCAGGCATTTGCCCAATTTTTCAACCAGAGAAAAGAACACAACTTGGTAATGACGTGAGGAAACAAATTAGGGTTGAGACAATCCCCCGCAACGTTCACCCTACGTTCAACAAAGGGCGAAGGGAGGACAGAGCGAGGGCGCTCATAAACAAGGCAAAAAAAAACACAACACGCACGCGCTATTCGTAGATGCCGCCCGCTACTATGGCAGGGAGGTGTTTGCCATAGCGGTCATTGATATAGACGGAAGCCTCATTAACGCGGCAACCGTCCAAACAAGCCATGTCCACGAAGCAGAGGAAATGGCGATCGTGCTAGCTTTGCAAAGCTGCTAAGCCTACTCCACAATATACACAGACTCTAAGACGGCGGCACGAACGTTCGCGGCTGGCCTAGTAGCTGGAAGCACTGGAAAACTCACCGTCAACGCAATAAAAGAGTACGATAGTTATAGCGCGAGAACAAAACGACGACACAGAGACAAGAAGGACACGAAAGAACATTCGACAGCAAGAGTATAAATGCCGACGCGCTTCACCGCTTGTCAGTTGTTGATCGAAGGCCGACGCTCCGTTCGCCGCTATCAGTCCGAGACTGCTATCTGTGCGAGACTGCTGCTGTAATTGGACTTTCCGTTTACCGGGCACAGGTTCGCCCAAATAAACAGTTAAATCCCAACACGAAGTCTCCTGTCTTCGGCCACGTCCCGAACCCGTGACATCTGTTTGAAGTGCTGCTTCGTTCATGTACCGGACGCCCCCGTCAAGCCGTGAACCCAGCCCACGTCGCGGAGAAGACACCGACGCCAACCAGGAGCAGCGAACAAGCCGCCGACAGCAAGGGCTACCACCGGAGTACGGGCTTCTACAAGACAAGGCGCGGAAAACCAAGGTCATGACCGCGACTGCAGCGACAATGATAACCGCAGCGTCCCAGCCCACGATGGTCATGCATCAACCCAGGGAACCACCAATTTTCCATGGGTCATCGTTCGAAGACCCGGAGTCCTGGCTAGAAACGTACGACCATGTGGCCGCCCTCAACCACTGGGACCATGACGAAAAGCTGCGTCGTGTGTTCTTCTATTTGGAGGACAACGCAAGGACCTGGCTCGAAAATCGGGAGTCCACGCTCCGAACGTGGGATGTTTTCTGCGGTGCATTCCTGAAAACGTTCGCGAGCGTCGCTCGCAAAGAGAGGGCCGCTGCTTTTTTAGAGACCCGCGTTCAGCTACCAAATGAAAATGTCGCCATTTTCACAGAAGAAATGACCCGACTATTCCGTCACGCTGACCCAGACATGCCTGAGGAGAAAAAAGTTCGTTTCCTCATGCGAGGCGTCAAACACGAGCTCTTCGCGGGACTGATGAGAAACCCACCGAAAACCGTCCTAGAATTTGTACCCGAAGCGACCACTATCGAAAAGACCCTGGACATGCGCACCAGACAGTATAATCGTCGCCTGACTGCAGACTGCGCTGCTGCTCAAGCCAGTAACTCGGGAGACCTGCGTGAAACGATCCGAGTGATCGTGCGGGAAGAACTGCGCAAGGTGTTGCCTTCGGCGCAGCCTCAAGTGGCTTCAATCGCCGACATTGTGCGAGAAGAAGTTCGGCAATCGCTTCAAATTCCCCACGCACCGCTGCCCGAGCCGGAAGCTATGAGCTACGCCGCTGCACTGCGCCACAACGCTCCTCCCCGTCCACGCCAAAACGCCGCCTCATCGCATTTCCGTCGACAGACGCCACCGCCGCTACCACCCCCACCGACGTCATATCGTTCGCCAGCGGCCCAGCGCAGTGCACCGAGGAAGACTGACGTCTGGCGCACCCCTGACCATCGCCCACTCTGTTACCATTGCTGCGAGGCCGGACACACATACCGCCGTTGCCAGTACCGAGATATGGGACTGCGTGGCTTCGCCGTCAACGCACCGCGTCCCCAGCTAGGAGAACGACCACGTGACATCGCCGACTACCTGACAGGAACTCGGTGGACACCACGAAGCCCTTCGCGTTTGCCGTCGCCCAGCCGCCGCACGTCACCGCACCACCGGTAGTACTCTGGCCCAACGCGGGGCCGGTCTCCTAGCCCGTATCCGGGAAACTAAGGGCAGCAACCGGTGGAGGTGCGGTTGCTCTGCGACGAACTACCGAAGATCCTCCGACGACGACGACGTCTCGACGGAGCTTTCCGAACACAACGCCAACCAGGCAAAGCCCTGACGGCGAAAGCTCACTTACCGAAAGTGGCCTGACGACGCAACATGGAAGCAGCTGAACAAGCCGATACAGCCGTGACCCGACGCCACGCCCTAACTGTATGCGAGACCGCGAACTAGCGACCTCGACGTTCTTATTGAAGGCCACAGTGTGACCGCTCTCGTCGATACTGGAGCCGACTATTCTGTCACCAGTGGGTCGTTCGCCGCGAAGGTAAAGAAAGTTAGCACAGCTTGGAAAGGGCCTGAAATCCGCACAGACGCAGGTCATCTTGTAACGCCTGCAGGAATCTGCACAGCGAGAGTCACCATTAACGGCCGTATTTATCCTACAGACTTCGTAGTCCTACAGCATTGCTCGAGAGGTGTCATCCTTGGCATGGACATCTTATGCCTCCATGGTGCTGTCATCAACCTAAAAACAAAGTCGATAACGTTATCCACAGAAGAAGCACTACCGCCGCGCACGCCGTCAGGACACCATGCCTTGAATGTGCTGGAAGAACAAGTGACCATTCCGCCTCGCTCAAGCGTCATTATTTCCGTCGGCACTCCTAAATCACCTGACTTGGAAGGCGTCGTTGAAGGCAGTCAGCATCTGTTGGTCACCCGAAATATTTGCGTCGCAAGAGGAATTGCAGAGCTGCGGGGAGGCAAAGCAACGGTTATGCTCACGAATTTCAGCAATAAATACAAACATGTGAACAAAGGAACAACGGTCGCATACATCGAAGAAATTGTCGAAGCCACCAGTGCTTTCGCCCTCGCCGATTCTGCGGAACCTGCTCAGAGGAACCAAGCCCCTCCCATAGCTTTCGACGTCAATCCCAGACTTCCAAACGATAAGCAAGAACAGCTCAAGGCCCTGCTCCTGCAATACGAAGATTGCTTTTCGTCGTCATCGAAAATTCGGCAGACCCCAATCACGAAATCATAACCGAAGAAAATGCCAGACCACTCCGTCAGAGTCTGTACAGGGTTTCGACGCGAGAACATTAGGCCATGAAGAGACAACTTGACGAAATGCTGCGGGATGACATTATTCAGCCGTCCAAGAGTCCATGGGCATCCCCCGTGGTGTTAGTGAAGAAAAAGGATGGGACCGTACGTTTCTGCGTCGATTATCGCCGCCTGAACAAAATCACAAGAAAGGACGTGTATCCTCTCCCACGAATAGACGACGCACTTGATCGGCTCCATAATGCCAAGTACTTTTCATCAATGGACCTCAAGACTGGCTATTGGCAAATTGAAGTCGACGATAGAGACCGAGAGAAGACGGCGTTTATAACACCGGACGGCCTCTTCGAGTTTAAGGTGATGCCCTTCGGCCTCTGCTCAGCGCCTGCAACTTTTCAACGCGTTATGATACAGTACTGGCAGGATTGAAGTGGCAGACTTGCCTTGTGCACTTGGACGACGTCGTCGTGTTTTCCTCGAGTTTCGACGAGCATCTTAG
Source organism: Rhipicephalus microplus (assembly GCF_013339725.1). NCBI lineage: Eukaryota > Metazoa > Arthropoda > Arachnida > Ixodida > Ixodidae > Rhipicephalus > Rhipicephalus microplus. The sequence continues at coordinate 34,897 of NW_023613938.1, read as the reverse complement.
GCGCCTTGAAGCTGTACTTCAAACCATCAAGACTTCCGGACTCACACTGAAGCCAGAAAAGTGCAGATTTGCGTCTGAGGAGCTCTTTCAAACCATCAAGACTTCCGGACTCACACTGAAGCCAGAAAAGTGCAGATTTGCTTCCGAGGAGCTCTTGTTTCTGGGGAACGTTATCAGCAAGCCTGGAGTTCGTCCCGATCCACGGCAAACAGCCGCCATCGCCGACTTCCCGCCGCCCACTGACAAGAAAGCTGTGCGCCGATTTCTGGGCCTGTGCGCCTATTATAGGTGGTTCGTGAATAACTTCGCCCGCATCGCCGATCCTCTCACTAACCTTACCAAGGCCGACGTGGAGTTCAAGTAGGGAACGCCACAGGAAAACGCTTTCCAGGAGCTTAAACATCGCCTCCAGATGCCTCCGTTACTTGCCCATTTCGACGAATTCGCCGAGACAGAAATACATACTGACGCAAGCAGCGTAGGTCTTGGCGCCGTTCTTGTGCAGCGAGCTGACGGACTTGAAAGGGTTATTAGTTACGCCAGGCGATCGCTATCCAAAGCAGAAGCAAATTATTCCACAACAGAAAAGGAGTGCCTCGCCATCATCTGGGCTACGTCGAAATTTCGCCCCAACCTCTACGGCAGGCCCTTCAAAGTTGTGAGCGACCACCACGCCTTGTGTTGGCTAGCCACCTTGAAGGACCCTTCAGGTTGCCTCGCACGATGGAGCCTGAGACTTCAAGAATATGACATTACTGTCATTTACAAGTCCGGCAAAAAACACTCCGACGCCGACTGTCTCTCTCGTGCGCCTGTCGACCAACCGCTACCCGACGACCCGGATGACGACTACTTCTTGGGAACGATACATACCGACGACTTCGCTGAACGACAGCGGGCCGACCCGGAACTTAAGGTCCTAATAGAATACCTCGAATGCAGGACCACCGAAGTCCCGAAGGTATTCAAGCGCGCACTTGCGTCGTTCTTCCTGCGAAACGGTCTTCTACAAAAAAAAACTTTTCACCGCTTGGAGCTAAGTACCTCCTTGTGGTGCCTTCATCTCTGCGACCAGAACTCCTGCAGGCCCTGCACGACGATCCGACGGCAGGGCACCTCGGTGTTTCTCGCACGCTCGCGAGGATACAAGAAAGGTACTACTGGCCACGTCTTATCACCGACGTCACTCGTTATGTGAGGACATGCCGGGACTGTAAGCGACGCAAGACACCGCCGACAAGGCCAGCGGGACTTCTGCAGCCAATAATCCACCTTGCCGACCTTTCCAGCAGATTGGTATGGACCTACTGGGGCCGTTCCTGACGTCGGCTTTCGGAAACAAGTGGATCGTGGTAGCTACCGACTACCTCACCCGCTACGCCGAGACAAAAGCCCTGCGAAAAGGCAATGCATCCGAGGTAGCTAAGTTCTTCGTCGAAAATATCGTCCTACGTCACGGCGCCCCGGAGGTCCTTATCACCGACAGAGGAACGGCATTCACTGCCGACTTAACTCAAGCGATCTTGGCATACAGCCAAACAAACCACCGCCGGACGACAGCGTACCACCCACAGACCAACGGCCTCACCGAGCGGCTTAACAAGACGATCGCCGACATGCTGTCAATGTACGTCGATGTCGAACACAAGACGTGGGACGCCATTATTCCGTATGCGACCTTCGCATACAACACGGCGGTGCAGGAGACGACGCAGATATCTCCATACAAATTGGTCTATGGAAGGAGCCCGGCAACGACGCTCGATGCCATATCACCCAACGTCACCGACGAAGAAAACCTCGATGTAAGCAAGTATCTTCAACGCGCCGAAGAAGCCCGACAACTTGCGCGTCTCCGTATCAAGAATCAACAGACGACCGACAGCCACCGTTACAACCTTCGACGACGCTTTGTGGAATACCAGCCATGTGAACGTGTTTGGGTGTGGACACCGATACGCCGACGTGGACTAAGTGAAAAGCTTCTGCGACGGTACTTCGGACCATACAGGGTGGTTCGACGTCTCGGCCCACTTGATTACGAGGTTGTCCCCGACGGCATCACGAACTCTCAACGACGCCGATCGCGACCTAATGTCGTCCATGTCGCGCGCCTCAAGCCGTTTCATGCGCGTTAACAAACTGAAACACTGTTTTTTGTATTATTGTTGTATTGTAATTTATTTATTGTACTTTCTTGCGTTATTATTGTACCTTCATCTTTAGTTAAAGCATCGGAACAATGCCTTTTTTCAGAGGGGGCAATGCCACGTTCCATTTCCCAAGTTTTTGTAATCGTCCCAAAACACCACACGATTCTCAGCGCAAACCGCGCCTGCAGTTTTCGAGAAGGTTCCGGACTGTGATAGATCATTTCTATAAGGTCACGCCCACTGTGCGAACGGTACAGATTGTTCTGGAACCTACGCCACCGCCAGCGATAACGCTAGAACATTCGACAGCAAGAGTATAAATGCCGACGCGCTTCGCCGCTTGTCAGTTGTTGATCGAAGGCCGACGCTCCGTTCGCCGCTATCAGTCCGAGACTGCTATCTGTGCGAGACTGCTGCTGTAATTGGACTTTCCGTTTACCGGGCACAGGTTCGCCCAAATAAACAGTTAAATCCCAACACGAAGTCTCCTGTCTTCGGCCACGTCACGACCCCGTGACAATATTAATGTATGGGGCTCTCATTACTCGCCCTCTTAAGTGACATGAAAAAAAAACAAGGGAGGGGGATGTCTTTGTGCGCACACCTATGTGAGCGCGGCTGTATGAACGAGCACTGCTATTCCTTGTGGAAACTGAAAATGCACCTGGCATGAAATTACGTTTGAAGTATAGAATGTAAAGTGTCGAGGACACGGCTACTCTTTTCATAACACTTGACTAAAACAAAAAATATTAACCTCTAAATGAAGACGTGTAAGCGCGTGCTCATCAAGTATGTAGCATGGCCTCGGAAATAGAGGAATGATTCTTGCACAAAAAGCGTATATAGTTATTTTGCCACCCCTCTTGGTGCCTGATTGTGAATAAGCCAAGCCAATATGACAGGCATACCTACGCATGACATAGAGAGTGTTTGGATTACTCCTCTGAATCGGAAGAGATTGTCAGTGGCTTTGCAATCGTATTACCGACGGGTTCCACACGCTAGGCAGATGTAGTGTTGCCTTTGTGATATAAGACAGCTCCTTTTCCAGCGCATCTTTCTTCGAATATGCTGATACCTAATGCAGAGTTAGAGTTTCGTCCATTCTACTTCCTATTGTCCGCACAGCAGCGTCTAGTACGGTGTGATAAACTAGTAAACTTGAAATGGCTAAAAACACTGCGCATTTTCTTGCTCATTGAGAACTAGTTTCCCAATTAGAAAACCTGACGCTTGAAACTTACCACGCAAATTAACTCAGGGCACGATAAATGATTCGACTGATATCAACACTGCAGCTAGTATTCACACTAAATTTGACTCCCATGAATTTAATGTAAATGCAGCCGAAGGGCCTCGCGAACTGATCGGAGACAGTACGAAATGGTCTAGTCCATGGGTGGTCAAATCACGGACGAATTTACCATTAAGTAATAATTATTAGAAAAACAGCACATTTTAATTTTTCTTCATGTTTGCGATGCCATTGCAGTTATTAGGATGCGCTACACTTTTGTTGGCATCACCATTTGTTAGTTCTTAATATTCCTTCTAACAAGCATGATTATGCCTCTTTCACGACCATCGTCTGCCGAGTTATGACCTTAGAAGTGCTGGAATCATTGTTGGCCGAAAAAAAGGGGGAGGGTTGTGGTAGAAAGGATAATCCGATCACAACAAAACTGAAAAGCAGTAAAAAGCACTGCTCCGGAGAACACATGAAGGCATGAGAGATACCGTGTACTTGCTGCTCAATAGCATCTGGAGTATCTCGATTCTATTGCTGAATATTACAGGTTTTCTGCCTTGTGAGACAATGAGAGTCATTATTGAGGAAGTATCTTTCTCCTTCAGTTTTCTTAAATTTCTGAACTAGTTTCTTCCCTTACTAACCACGAGAAACAAACATGTGCGCTGAAAAAAACGGTAAGGAGAAAAAATATAAGGAAGTACGTGTGAACAGTATATTACAAAAGAATTCCGCCATATGCACGAAGTGAATGATGATGAGTGGGCGAAGCTCCGGAGGTAAACCTCGTAAACCATGAATCCTCTGTACACTTTGCCCACTCGATTTTATTACATCGCTCCCCCTAGCGTACGTCGCCGCACTAAATCGAACGATTGCCTTCAACCAATGACACGCGCCATATGTGACATCATTCCTATTTTATAAGATCTCGCGTCTTTCACCAACTACAAGTACCGCTTTCTAGTTTATAACATCTTGCATCTTTTCATCATCAGCTACAAGTACCACCATCTAGTAAACACTACACGAGCTAAACGAGAGGTGGCTACATACAGGAGACGGTACCGCCATGTAGTGAACACTGCAAGAACTAAACTAGAGGTGGCTACATACAGGGGACGGTACCGCCATCTAGTGAACACTGCAAGAACTAAACTAGATGTGGCTGCATACAGGCTACAGGGGACGCACAGCCCACGCCCTAAGGAGCTTCGCCCCTAAAAATCACAGCATATCCACGGAGTGAATGATGATGAGTAGGGTGAAGTGTCCGTCAGCCCATCCGTGCTTCCGACCTTCGGTTCATTCTTGCTTCCGTCTGTCCACGCCACCATCCGTGCGTCCATCCATGAGTCCGTTCATCTGTCCATGCGTCCGTACGTGAGTCCTTCCATCCATCTGTCTGTCTGTCTGTCTGTCTGTCTGTGTGTCTGTCTGTCTGTCTGTCTGTCTGTCTGTCTGTCTGCTCGTGCGTCCATCCGTCCACACGTCCGTGCGTCTATCCATCCGTTCGTCCGTGCATTCAGCTAGTGAACATCCCAATTACTGCCATCTCCCATCTCGCATCCCCTGTGGTACATACCTGCTCTAGAGTGGGTATGTGTCACTGGTGGCTACGCACTACATACATACATACATACATACATACATACATACATACATACATACATACATACATACATACATACATACATACATACATACATACATACATACATACATACATACATACATACATACATACATACATACTAAGGATGGACAGACCTACTTCTTAAAGAGCTTCGCCCATAAAAACGTCAGGCCGGCGCAGAAGGCGAAGCACAGTCACAGCGAAAGGTAAAACAGCAGCCTTTCATAGCCATTTCTAAACACTCATTGGGTAACTGTTGCAAGCACACTTGCTGGGTACCCACTACGGCATTACTAATAACAACTTCTGGGTAGTAAACCAGCATTCGCTATGCTGTTTTTCGTCATTCTTCTGAGAAGGTTTGCATACGCTGAACACTTGCAAAGAATTTCGCGCCAATTGTTAACGCAGTGGGTGACTACGATGAGGAATTTTCTCTAAAGTAGGTATTCGCCACATTTAATAAGTAATCAAAAACAAGCTTTTGTAATGGCTTGGAGCATTGGACGGCCCACTCGTTACGCTACAGCTATTCGCTTTGCGTGACGCCACGTTGTTCTTTTGCTGTTCTAAAATGCTTTGTTATTCATATTAGCGAAATTCCTTTTCCGACATCAAGCCTGCCTAAGGGAAGTTTGCCCCTTTCTAATTCTTCCCCTACCTTCTTCCTTCTTCTCTCCCAAGTGCGACGGTTGTAGTGTCCTCGTCTGATAGACAGTTGCTGCGTCACTTAACCCCACCCTTCACCCTCCTTCAAATCAAGAATCTCCTCTCCTGCGACCAAGGCCCAAGCACCGGCGTGACTCGGAGGTAGAATAAGGAGCTATCACGCAGAGGACCCGGGTTAGAGCCGCACTGTGTCCTTAGTTCTAGATTTTAAATGCGAAGCATTTTTTAGCGAACTTCGGTGACTTTGAGCGTATTGATCTATCTATCTATCTATCTATCTATCTATCTATCTATCTATCTATCTATCTATCTATCTATCTATCTAGTCTGTCTGTCTGTCTGTCTATCTGTCTGTCTATCTGTCTGTCTGTCTGTCTGTCTGTCTGTCTATCTATCTATCTGTCTGTCTATCTATCTATCTATCTATCTATCTATCTATCTATCTATCTATCTATCTATCTATCTATCTATCTATCTATCTATCTATCTATCTATCTATCTATCTATCTATCTATCTATCTATCTATCTATCTATCTATCTATCTATCTATCCGCCTACGACTTTCAGCTCTCCTGGCCATTTCGATAATGGTATCGATAACAATGTTGGTATGGCATAACATAACTGTATGAAGAACATATTTGACTAGTCACAACATGAAAATCATGGCAGGCATGTCATGAATGTCATGATTTGGTTTCATGGTCCTGCAGCTCTTTCGGTGGTTTCGTTCACATGGCAAGTTGAAAAACTTGTATGGTAAGGCATGATTGCAAGGTGAACACAAGCGATAGACCCTATCATGAAAATCATGACATGCGTGTCATGTAATAACATGACCACATTCCACGCCCAATATCCGCTCACGGCCGTTTCGCTATCGTCATATATACCAAATTTCGTATTACAGTACGTGAATGGATGACCAAGGTATCTGACTGGTGCAAACAGGATAATCATGAGATGTGTGTCATGTAACAACATGACTACATGCCACGCTCATAATGCGCTGCCGGCCGTTTCGCTAGTTTCACTTATACAAAGTTTGGTATTACGGGACGTGAATGGATGACGAAGGTATAATACTGGTGCAAACATGATAAACATGAGATGCGTGTCATGTAACAACATGGCTACATGCTACGCTTATGATGTGCTCGCGGTCGTTTCGCTAGCTTCCCATATGCCAAATGTGGTATCACGTGTCGCCAATGGATGACGAAGGTATGTGACTGGTGCAAACATGATAATCATAATACGTGTCATGTGAGATACTACGTCGTGAAAGCCAGGCGTTCACCACTGAGCCACCCCGGAGCATGTCATGTGACAACATGACTACATGCCACAGTCGAGGCGCCAATAGGTTTCGACGTGACGCGGTGCGCGTGCTCGCCGGCGTTCATTTCGTCGCGTCACGATGGCGATGCCGCGCCGTGCGCCGGTCCTGCCATATACTCGCAGGCGTGTGCCGCGCTGCGTTAAGCATGCTTAGCGGTCCGGCGTCGCTCCGTCACGAAAAGAGGCAGTGTTGTCTGCGTAAAGCATCGGGGCGAAATGCAGCATGTCGCATTTTCCGCCGGTTGCCGTCGGGCCAAGCTGACGGATGCTGGTCGCGTCTGGCGCCAGACTATAGAGTGCTCGCGTTTTGCAAATGTAGCATCGCTGTGCCCAGCGTGCGCACGCGTGAACGCTCCATTGAAGTATATTTGGTCCTTCATGATGCGCTCGCGGCCGTTTTGCTAAAGCTCCACATATACTGAATTTGGTGTTACGCGATTGCAGCGGATGACGAAATATATGACTGGTGCAAGCATAAAAATCCCGACTCGCGTGTGATGTAAGAACATCATAACATACCACGTTCATAGCGTGCTCGCGGCCGTTTTGCTAGCTCTACATATACTAACTTTGCCACGCCACGGTGGTCTAGTGGATAAGGTACTCGGCTGCTGACCCGCAGATCGCGGGTTGAAATCCTGGCTGCGGCGGCTGCATTTCCGATGGAGGCGGAAATGTTGTAGGCCCGTGTGCTCAGATCTTAATGCACGTTAAAAAACCCCAAGTGGTTGAAATTTCCGGAGCCCTCCACCACGGCGTCTCTCACAATCATATGGTGGTTTTGGGACGTTAAACCCCACATATCAATTAATCATCATCAATCATATACTAAATTGGGCATCACGTGACGTGAATATATGACGAAGGTAAACGGCACATTCAAACATGACAATCATGACACGAAAGTCGTGTATGGCATTGTTTACATCCACCTCGTAACGTTGTGCTGATTTTAAAGTGAAATATCAACATATGTCATTCGTGCTTCTCATATAATCGATTCCCACTGTAGGTAAGATCTGTGATTTTTTTTCAAATTTAGTGCGATGTGGTTACGTACACCAGCGGCAGCGGCGGCGGGGGACAACTACGGCGGCGGGGGACAACTAAGGCGCCTGCGTGACTCGAGATTTGTTCTCATAACAGCTCTCACTGTTAAAAAAAAGTGAAGCCTGAGTGTTCCAACGGAAGTAGTTCCTGAAGTAGACGGTAGTGTTCCGACCAATATAGCAATGTTGACACACTAAAAATGTGGACCATAGCTTGGCTGATTGCTACACGTTTAGGGTTCACCTTTTTGTTTACACTCCCTCGATATGAGATTGCTTTCTCAGCAACGTAGTGGTACGATGTACTGATATAAACGTGCATGCGCACCATGCGATGTTTTTTTTTTCTTTTGAGAACTTCACTCACATAGCGTTCTTTTTGAGAACACCGGCATAGCATTCTTTGCGTGCAACTGCGTGTTGCATTTCTTAAACACGAAATTTCGAGGTAGATGCGTTGGTTGTCAGATAGATTCAGATAGATCAGATAGATTCCGGATGTTGTGACGCTGAAGTACGTCAAGGTGGAGCTCGTAGAAGTGATAACCTTGGTTGGGAAAAGTTGTTCCCCGTATAAGGATGACGGCAAGCGAGGACGTCGGATGTCGACATTTGATAACCGAGTAAACGACATGCTTTTATACATGCATAATCAATGAATCCAACATTGTAGTTGGTGGTCAAGTTAGTTCCAGAATAAACCAGACTTCTCGCTTGCTGGGTGCTATCTCCTCAGAAAAGTCTAAAACGATCGCGAAGGTTCCGATACCATCTGGCATGGTCTCGCCGAGTGTGCTACACGTGTAGCACTGTGGTTACCTAAATGTAAAAAGAAGCGTATACGTGACCGTATTGTTTTACCAGTCACTATCGAGATCAATGCAGTCAAAGTAAGTGAAAATAAATTCATAGAGCTATGCAAGTATACAGTCATGTAAGGTATGTTCACCTAGGAAAGAGCACTTTACCTAAACGGCCGTGGGAATGCTAAGTATGGCTGCATTTGTCCAGCACTAAGATTAATAGTCTCTAATTAGAAAATACGGTTATAGGTTTGACGATTTCGTCCTATAAAAGGAGTAATCATTTTACAGTGATCGTTGAAAGATCCCCGAGATGTTTTACCACTCAAAGCACGTAAGGGTACACGCATAGTAAAAATCAACCCAGCCACCTCATCACATCTCGCCTCCAAGCCAGCAAGCCCTGCATCTCGTGGTGTGGAGCGACGGGTCATCGAACGCTGCCGGCGGAGCTCCTCGTAGCTCTGGCACAGCGTGATGACCTCAGCCACTGTGCCTGGGTTTTTGGCAAGCAGCATCGTGAAGACATCATCGTCAATGTCTTTCATGACGTTCCGAATCTTATCTGATTCGGACATGTTGTTGTTAGATTTCTCGCACAAGTCCAGGACATCTTGGATGTAACTGGTGAACAATTCACCAGCCTGCTGAGCGCGTTCGCGTAAGCGCTGCTTGGCTTGCAGCACGGCAACTCTCCATACTACGGTACGTCGTGTTCATGGATGGTCTTCTTCCTGACCCAGCCAAGCTTCGGGCCGTGGCCGAATTCCCCAAACCTGCGTCCGTCAAAGAACTGCGTAGTTTCGTGGGCCTGTGCTCATACTTCCGACGGTTCATACGAAACTTTGCCACGATCATATCACCGCTGACGAAGCTTCTTGGAAGTAACGGGCCCCTCAATTCGTGGTCGCCCGAGTGTGACGACGCCTTCGCGAACTTCCGCCATTTGTTGACGTCTCCTCCCATTCTACGCCACTACGACCCTACGGCCCCAACAGAGGTGCACACGGACGCCAGCGGTGTAGGCCTCGGCGCAGTCCTGGCAGCAGCGCACACCCGGTTTCTCTGAATATGTCATGGCATATGAAGCCGTACGCTCACGAGAGCCAAGACAAATTACACCGTCACGGAGAAAGAGTGCCTGGCAATCGTCTGGTCCCTTACAAAGTTTCGACCTTACTTGTATGGTCGTCCATTCGATGTCGTCACCGACCATCATGCACTATGCTGGCTGTCATAATTGAAGGATCCCTCAGGCTGTTTTGCCCGTCGGGCTCTTCGCTTACAAGACCACGACATCCGCGTGCTGCACCGCAACGAACGCCAGCATGCTGACGCCGACGCCCTCTCGCGCTCCCCTCTGCCTGAAGATGACGTGCTCTGCTTAGTATCTTCGGTTGCTGTTTCTGCTATTGATGTTGACATCATCGCTACCAAACAATGAAACGATAATTGGATCACCCCGCTGATCGACTTGCTCTTTGATCCTTCCGCAACGCCCGCCACGCGTGCCTTGCGTCGTCGAGCTCACCATTTCGCCATTCATGACGGCCTCCTACACCGACGCAATTACGACGCCGATGACCGGCAGTGGTTACTCGTGATAACCCGCAGCCTGTGGTCGGAGATGTGTGAATCCTTCCATTCTGATCCACAATGCGCGCACTCTGGGGTATTCAAAACCTACCATCGCATTCGACAACGCTACTTCTGGTGCGGTATGTACCGCTACGTACAGCAGTTCGTTTGCTCCGGCCTCGCTTGCCGACGCCGCAAACCGTTAGCACACATGTCGTCCGCCGGTCTGTAACTGTTACCTTGCCTTGACCGTCCGTTTGGGCGCATAGGTATTCATTTGTATGGACCACTTTCTCTGACGTCGGCTGGTAACCGCTGAGCCATCGTCGCCGTAGATCATTTAACGCGATATGCCAAAACCACCGCTCTCCCTGCGGCATCTGTACGTGATGTTGCGTCCTTCCTACTGCATCGATTCATACTGCGCCACGGTTCACCCCAGGAGCTTCCCAGCATTCGAGGCCGTGTCTTCTTGTCAAAAGTCGTCGAAGCCATTCTCAGCGAGTGCCATTCTGTCCACCGCAAAACTACTGCTTACCACCCGCAGATGAATTAATGGTCTCACCGAACGCTTTAACCGCATCCTCGCCGACATGCTTTCGATGTACGTCACCGCCAACCACACGAATTGGGATACTATGCGGCCCTTCGTCACCCACGCCTACAACACCGCCCCTCAGAGCACCACCGGTTTTTCACCTTTCTTCTTGCTGTACGGAAGGCATCCGTCACACACCATCGACACGATACTCCCGTACACGCCGGATATATTTGAGTGTACACCTTTTTCTGAGACAGCCAGGCTTGCTGAAGAGTGTCGCGAGCTTGCCAAGACATTCACGAAACATGAGCAAGAGCGGCAGAAGAGTCTACGTGATGGCTCCGCCATTTCTGAGCCCACGTTTCTTCCCGATTCCCTTGTGTGGCTCTCAATCCCGACCTCTGTAGCTGGCCTTTCTTCCAAACTACTCCCGAAATACGAAGGTCCCTACCACGTGATCTAGCGCACATTTCCGTTCAACTATCTGATCGAACAGATTGAAAAATCTTCGAACATGCGCCGTCGCGGGCGCGACATAGTTAACATGGAGCACCTAAAGGCTTACTAAGACCTGCTCTTAGTGACAAGCGGTTAGGCTGCCAGGCGGCTCCCTCTTCGACTCCGGGGTAATTATAGAGAAACCTCCGAACACTGAAGTGGGTCGAACCCACAAGTGCTTTCTAGTGGGTCTACCCAAAAAAGATGCCGCTGGCGCTGAGAGTCCATGCTTGGCCGTTACTGTCGCCATTGTCTATGCTCGCTGTGTGCCGGCTGATAACCCTAACATTATATACACACACACACACACACACACACACACACACACACACACACACACACACACACACACACACACACACACACATATATATATATATATATATATATATATATATATATATATATATATGAAATAGATTATCAGAGTTTCTTCCGGCTACCGTAATAAAAGTTATAAACTTCGAGAATAGTGCAGTGTAGGAAACAAAACAATAAAATATTTATTTAATCCTAACAGTTTCGGCTGGTGAACCAGCCTTCTTCGGAGGATGTAAGTGAAATGGTCCATTTCACTTACATCCTCCGAAGAAGGCTGGTCCACCAGCCGAAACTGTTAGGATTAAATAAATATTTTATTGTTTTGTTTCCTATACTGCACTATTTTCGCAGTTTATACCTATATATATATATATATACATATATATATATATATATATATATATATATATATATATATATATAGTGGGAGTAATAATTCAATGGGCCAGTTAGTCTTTGTGAAGGTATGGGATATGGCACAACGGGAGCGTTGTCAACAAGGATAAATATATTTATTTCCCAACAGTTTCGGGAGGGGTACTCCCTTCATCAGGGGATGAGTCATACTGACATGAATTTCCAAACTTCGTTGCTTGTTCCCGTTGTGCCACATCCCATATATATATATATATATATATATATATATATATATATATATATATATATATATATATATATGTATATATATATATAATGTGTGTGTGTCTGTGCGTGCGTAAGCGTGCGTGTGTGTGTGTGTGTGTGTGACGCTACAAAATGGAGACACGTCATGGTCCAGCTGCCATGCGTTTATTCTAATGCACGCGCACTTCCTCTTCGTCGGCTTCTCCTAGGATCACGGTCACACCTCCCCCTCCCCTCGAGAGAGTCTCAGTTCAGAAGGTACAAACTACCGCCGCAGTTTGCTGACATGCACAATGTCAGAGTTTTTACCTAAGGGTAGCACGGAGCGGTTGATCTCACGGTTCACTGTTGAGACCTTGCGTACAATCTTGTAAGGTCCTTCCATGACAGAACTCAATTTGTCGTTGTTGGGATGTCATGGTGTCCTGTAAAGGACAAAGTCACCGACTTGGAACTCAATCGGAAGAAATTTTCTATCATAAATGAGTTTGTTCTTATTGTGGTAGGCGATAGAATTGGTAACTGCAGTTTTTCGCGCTTCTTCGACAGCTTTTTCTTGTTGTTCCAGTGCAGTAGGATAAGGTGGGATTCCATACATCAGGATGGAAGGTGCGTAGCTGGTCACTTCGTGGGGTGTTCTGTTGTATTCGTCAATTATCTCCGGAAGCAGCTTAGTCCAAGACTTCTCTGGTTTGTCATTGCTCTTACATTTAAGTCTCGTTACGATAGTCTGGTTTGTCCGCTCGTTCATGCCGTTGCATTGTGGATGATGAGATGAGGTGAATAGTTGGTGCATACGATTATAATTTAAAAACTGCTTTAATTTTCCTGCAGTAAATCCTGTTCCACGATCTGAAAGAAACTTCTGTAGTTTTCCAGAAGAAAAAAAATGTTTTTAAGCATGAAATGTAGGCGTCACTGTTTTCACCTTTATGTGCAAACACCCACACGTAGCAAGTCGCATGATCAATAACCAAGTGTATAAACCTTTTTGACGAGCCATATTCAGAAAATCCTCCAATGGTGTCCATTGCAAAGAGGCTGTTCAGCTGGAGGCAGTGATTCAAGCGTCCCAAACTTTTTTGTTTTCATCTTCTTGCATCTCTGGCATGTATCACAATGTCGAATGTAAGTAGAAACATCTGTTACCATATGCCGCCAATAATATTGCTGAGACAGGAGCGATAGCGTCTTCTTCACTTCGGCATGCCCAAAATGTTGATGTGCGTTCTTCGCAATGGTTCGGCGTAGTTCATGTGTCACGTATATTTTCCGTAGTCCTTTTCTTTGGACGATGATGATGTTATTTTCCAATGAATGCGTTCTTTTTGGACGCTCATTGTTGGATCGATGAAGGTCGTCGTGTGACAGAAGATTAACTATTGGGGCTCTGGAGAGCGCATCTGCTTCGACATTACTTGCGCCCATTTGATGTTTGATGTTCACATCATTCATTACAGTTTCAAAGACTACCGGAAGAGACGACCTTGAGGATTTTTAACATTCTTCAGCCAATGGAGTGCAGAGTGATCTGTTACAACAGTGAATGACTTTCCATGAAGGTAACAATGCCATCTATCAATGGAATCTACAATGGCAAGACATCCTCTTTCTGTAATAGTATAGCTCACCTCGTGCTTAAGTAGTTTGCGGGAATAGTAGGCAACAGGATGTTCTTTGCCTTTGTCATCAGGTTGTTTCAGCACTGCACCGATGTCTTCGCCAGATGCGTCACAGTACACAGTGCATGGTCTCGAACGGTCGTATATGCGAAGCACCGGTTTTTCAGTTATCCGCTTTTCAGTTCACGAAAGGCTTGCTCGCGTGCTTTTGTCCACACCCACTTGCTGCCTTTGTGGAGTAGATTTGTGAGTGGAAAAGCGACATCGCTGAAGGGGGGGGTTGTACTGATGGTGGGTATTTACAGGGCCCAGAAAACTTTGGAGATCTTTTGCTCGCTGTATTACTTTGCGTAGATGTCACTGTTTCTTGTGAAATTTTGTGACCCAGGTATTCAATACTGCAGCGTGCAACTTGGCACTTTTTCGTTTGAGTTTTACGTTGTCAGTTTTGAGAGCTTTCAATGGCGCCTCAAGGTGTCGTATATGATCATTAAATGTATCTGAGTATACGACCACATCGTCAATGTAATTGCTAACATTGGTGAGCTGATGTTTCGCTATTATTGATTTCATGGCTTTTTCAAATGTAGCTGGAGCGTTCTTCAACCCAAACGGCATTACCAACCACTCAAAATGACCATCAGGCGTGACAAATGCAGTTTTCTGAACATCGTCAGGATGCATTGGGACATGCCAGTATCCCGACTTTACGTCCAACGTAGTGAAAAACTCCGCCTTTCCCAAGTGGTCAAGAAATCATCTATACGTGGAATTGGTTGAAAGGCGGGCACCGTTATAGAATTGAATTTCTGGTAGTCAATACATAGACGAATGCGTCCTTCACCTTTCTTTTCTGCTAAAATGACAGGTGCGGCATAGGCGATAATGAAGGCCTCACAACACTTTGCTTGAGGAGAGCGTCAGCTTGTTTGTTATCTCCACTTTGTCTGCCTGTGAACATCGGTATCGTGCTCAACGAATAGGGACAGCATTGGTAAGTGCGATCCTATGTCTCTCAGTAGTGATGCACCCAATATTTGTCTGAGATTTCAAAAATATCTCGTCATACTTGCTTAAAAGAGAGTCGAGCGCCGCAGACTCATGTTCTGCTAAGTTTTCCGAAGTCAGGGTTCGCATCAGCGGGGCTTGAATGGTTTTCTTTTCATTGTGATGCGGAAGGTTCATATTCTCACGTGCTTGTGTCACTGACTTGCTTTCCAGATTTACAGAAAGATTGAAGTACGAAGCGTTGTATAGCCCAAGAATTAATGGCGTTCTCATGCCTCCCAGCTCATGTGCATAAACTTTCTTTATGACGTTCCCAATTTGTAACTTAATGTTTACGCGACCCAAAGTTCGAATGCTTGATGCAACTTGCTGGACCATGATGCTGGAGTCTCTCATCAACTGAAGTTTTAGCTGTTCGTACACATCCTCGCTGATACAACTAATTGTTGCTCCTCTATCGAGAATTGCATTTACTGGCTTTCTGTTGATGAGAGCACTGAAGTGCATCATAGAAACTCTGTGTCGCCCTCCTCGTTTCCCCGTTCAGTGTCAATAGCGGACACATTGCCGCGGCGCGGACATTCGTTGTGCCAGTGACACTATTGTGGGAAACCAGCAGCTGAGTAGTATCTACATTCGTTTTGCGGGGCACGCGGTTGAGGAGTTATTGTTGGCTGCTGCGGTCTGCTGAAGAGACGTGAAGCTCTTGATGCGATACTAGCGTTACGAGTAAAGGAAACTCCTCTCACCCGCTTTAAAGATGTCTCGACCCGTTGAGCAGCGGTGAGCCACTCTAATGACGAGTTGAAAGACAGTCCGGCGAGCGCCACTTCCACATCAGGATGAACACCATCAGTCAGTCCAGAAATGATGTGGCACTCTTTCAGGTCAGCCAAGGAACTCAGTCGCTTTTTCTCGTTGTAGTAGTCCTTGATGGTCTGCCCTCCTTTCAGTCGGTAGTGAATGAAGAGATGGGAGGCATCTCCGTCAGTCGTGGCAAAGCGGGCTTGCATGTCGCGCTTGATATTATCCCAAGTTGTCTCGCCGTTGCCGAAAATCTTTGTCAGGTACCATTTGAACGCTTCCTCTTCAATGTATTCTCTGAAGTGACTGACCCGATCGCGGTGAGTCTATGACGCATCGGCTGCCTTCATGTCGAAAAGAAGAAGCCACTTGCCGATGGGGACGTCTTCTAGTGTTCCCTTGAACTTCTCTATATTGAGCGCAGGCTTTGGCCTAGTTATGGCACGTTGATGAGGTCGATCCTGTCGACTTGTGTGACGCTACAATATGGAGACACGTCGTGGTCCAGATGCCATGCGTTTATTCTAATGCACGCGCACTTCCTCTTCGTCGGCTTCTCCTAGAATCACCTTGTTAATGCGTCACACACACACACACACACACACACACACACACACACACACATATATATATATATATATATATATATATATATATATATATATATATATATATATATATATATATATATATATGCAGAAGAATAACTTCGGTTGCCGCAAGGTATAGATATGAAAGTAGATGCGCTTTCACATAACAACTGTTTATTGTGCCGACGTTTCGACAGGAACCCTGTCTTTTTCAAGGCATAATATATTTATATATATATATATATATATATATATATATATATATATATATATATATATATATATATATATATATATATTGTCGCAGTGCAACGCAAACAAAAGATGACAGCAGCTTACGGCAGCGAAAAAGAGCGTGTTCAGGATCAGCTGTACAGCAAGACACCTGCTTCGTTGTCGTCCCCGAAAAATCGCCTGACCCACTAGCTGCCGTAATGCTGTTCCGCGGTCTGTTATCACGATAGTCGGGGCACCGTGGCGCAGCACAATATTTTCTATAAAAAATATCGCCACCTCCGCTGCGGTGCTCTTTTGGATAGCTTTTGTTTCGGCATACCTGGTTGGGTAGTCTGTGGCGACTATAACCCAGCGATTTCCTGCAGTAGAAGTAGGAAGGGGTCCCAAAATATCCATTCCTATCTGGTCAAACGGTGTACGTGGAACCTGAACTGGTTGCAGCGAACCGGCGGGTCTCTTTGGAGGTGACTTGCGTCTCTGGCAATTGAGGCAAGTGTGAATGTGGTGCTTGACGGCTGTTGTGAGTCGTACTCTTGCCAATGTGCGAGTGTAGCCTAAATGGCCAGACGTCGGCTCGTTGTGACATGCTTGGAGCACTTCAGTTCGAAGGGGTGCAGGAATAACGAGCAAATAGGGAGCTCCGATGGATGAAAAGTTTCTTTTGTAGAGGACGCCATTGCGTAAGCAAAACGACGATAATGCCCTTGCAAAGACTCTAGGTGCCCTCGAAGAACGTCCGTCCACGTAATTAATCAATTCAAGCAATTCAGGGTCACCTCGTTGTTGTTGGGCAATCGTGGACGCGTGGAAAACACCAGGGAAGGCCATATTGTCGTCGTCAGAAAGAGAAGCTGACTGTACTGGTGATCTAGACAGGCAGTCGGCGTCCGTATGGCGCTTCCCAGACTTGTGTATGACCATAATATCAAACTCTTGTAACTTCAGACGCCACCGCGTCAATCGGCCGGTCGGATCTCTTAAATTAGTCAACCAACAGAGTGAATGATGGTCACTTATAACTTTGAAAGGGCGGCCATACAAATACGGGCGAAATTTCATAACTGCCCAGACCACGGCGAGGCATTCTTTCTCAGTTGTTGAATAATTGGTCTCAGCGTGTGTTAGCGTCCTGCTTGCGTAGGCGATCACTCGTTCCGTGTCTTCTTGCCACTGCACAAGCACAGCTCCCAGGCCTACATTGCTTGCGTCCGTGTGAAGCATTGTTGGCGCTTGCTCCTCGAAGTGAGCAAGCACTGGAGGTGTTTGAAGACGTTGGTGGAGGTCATTAAACGCTGCTTGCTGTTCGTAGTTCCACTCAAAGGTGGCGTCGCCTCTAGTGAGGTGAGTTAACGGCGACGCAATCCGTGCGAAGTCGGTGATGAACCGGCGATAGTAGGCGCATAGGCCCAGAAAGCGCCTGACAGCTTTCTTATCGGACGGTACTGGGAACTGTGCCCCGGCCGCAAGTTTTTCGGGATCAGGCCGAACGCCAGTGCAGCTGACGACATGACCAAGAAACAGCAGTTCTTCAAAACAAAAGTGGCATTTCTCTGGTTTCAATGTGAGGCCTGCGTAGCGTATGGCTCGTAAAACAACTTCTAGCCTTTTGAGATGTTCGTCAAAAGTTGGGGAAACACTATGACGTCGTCTAGATAAACTAAACAGGTCTTCCATTTTAACCTTGAAAGTACAGTGTCCATGAGCCTTTGAAAAGTAGCGGGCACTGAGCACAGATCAAAGGGTAGAACTTTAAATTCATATAAACCATCCGGCGTCACAAAAGTGGTTTTTTCCCGATCTCTTGGGTCTACCTCGATCTGGCAATATCCGCTTCTGAGGTCCATTGAAGAAAAGTAGCGAGCGTTTTGAAGCCTATCGAGGGAGTTATCAATACCTGGAAGCGGATACACATCTTTCTTAGTCACTTGATTCAGCTTCCTGTAATCCACGCAAAAACGCAGGGTACCGTCCTTTTTCTTAACTAGTACTACAGGCGATGCCCACTGGCTCTGTGATGGCTGAATCACATCATCTTCAAGCATTTTAGCGACTTGTTACTGTATCACTTCCCGTTGCTTTGGAGCCACACGATAAGGATTCTGGTGTATAGGCCTTGCTGCGTCGTGAGTAATTATTCGATGCTTTGTTTGCGGCGTTCGACCGACCCGTGATGTCGATGAAAAGCAGTCCTGGAATTCAGCTAGCAGCTTAAGAAGTCTCGTTCGTTCGTCCCTTCCCAACGTAGTACGAATGTCAAGATTAGGTACTGATTCTTCTTGAGGTGCT
Source organism: Rhipicephalus microplus (assembly GCF_013339725.1). Taxonomy (NCBI): domain Eukaryota; kingdom Metazoa; phylum Arthropoda; class Arachnida; order Ixodida; family Ixodidae; genus Rhipicephalus; species Rhipicephalus microplus. Next base: position 15,884 of record NW_023613938.1, on the reverse strand, counting down.
TCGTCTAGGGCCGATAAACTGCCTTGGATTTCTGCAGTATTGTCAAAGTAAGCGACGGCTGTACCCTTCGGGAGATGTCGGCGCTCAGTACTGAAGTTAGTGAGCAGCAGGCTTGTGCGTCCACAGTAACAGCGACTAGACCTCGAGCAACTGAAATACCGTGGCTAAATATCAGCGAGCTTATTCGGTCAGCAATACCGTCGCCGTCAAACGGCTCATCCCCTGCCACCGAAACAAGCGTACACAATCGTGGCGGGACGACCACATCGTCATCCGTCAGGCGCAAAGGCCCTGAACAAGACGTATGTCTCGGCTCTGAACAATCGACTAAAGTAGGGCTGTTGTTGCGAAACGTAATGACACTGTCAGGGACGCTGATGACGGCGACATGTTCTCTCAAGAAACCCATTCCGATAATCAGGTCTTTACAGCATGAAGCGAGAACGACGAACGTTGCCACGAAAGTAGAGCCACCGATGTTGAGCCTTGCTGTGCACATTCCGACAGACATCCGTAATTGGCCGCTTGCCATCCTTAAGTGAGGTCCCGTCCACGCTGTCTTTACTTTCTTGAGGCGTGCGGCAAGGTCATCACTGATAATAGAGAAGCAGGCCCCGACTAAAGCTTGGACTTGCTGCCCATCCACAAGAACTGTAAGGCCTGGGGTCACAGTTTCGTCGGTATTACGTCTTGTCGGCTTTAGAGCGTCCTGAGGTGGGAGTAATGGGGATTTTTTTCTTCGTCTTGACAGCCTGCAACCTTACCCCCGAGGTCGCCGCCTTCAGTTTCCCCGGTGTGGGCTGGGTGACCTCGCTCCTCTGGTGTCGGCAAAAGTGCGGCGCTGCAACGAAGGTGACTGGGCAGGAGAAGGAGAGCGTGGTCGATGTCGGAAGACCGGCTCGTAACTAGTTATAAACTCGTCATCATTGTTACGGCGGCCGTTGAATGGGGGTCGAGGTACCGGGGGTCCTTAAGAACCGACATCGCCACGGCGGGATACGTAGTCGTTGGCATGTCGACTGTCAAACCGTAGCCTGAGAGGGCGAGATGGATCGGCGCGGTGCTAGCAATAGTGGGCTATGTGGCCTACACCTCCGCTGTTGAAACAGAGTGGACGCCTGTCGACAGTGCACCAGGTATCTGTTCGGCGAAGCTGTGGTTGCCGTGATGACTCCTCACGCGACGAAGGCCATGGCAGGCCAGAAGATGACTGGTCGTATGGGGGCTGGATGGGTGGGCGCCACGATGTCTTCCCCTGTGGTGGTGACCAAGGAACAGTTGCAGGTGGTGGGTAGTATGAAGGCGGAGTGGGTGGGGAGCTTCGAAGGGCGGCGGCGTACGTCATGGGACGTTGTTCGGGACAGGATCAGCTGTCGAGAATACTTGGCGGATTTCGTCACGGACGACTTGAGCGAGAGATGCCATGGGTGTATCCACTACCGGAGTCCGCAACCTTTGCGGTTCTTCACGAAAAATCTCTCTAATCATGTCACGTAACGAGGTATGACTGTCAAACATCACAGCGGCGTCCTGAATTTGGGGGCTGCTGCACAAACGGTCATATTGTCGGCAGCGTTGGTGAAGGGCCCGCTCGATAGCCGACGCTTCTTTGATGAAGTTCTCTACAGTGCTTGGGGGGTTACGCAGAATTCCGGCGAACAGCTGATCTTTCACGCCGCGCATAAGGTAGCGCAACTTCCTATCTTCTTTCATCTGCGGGTCAGCCCTCCAAAATAAACGTGTCATGTCTTCGGTGAACGTGGCGACCGTTTCATTGTGTTTTTGGACCCTTAGCTCTAGTAGTTGGTGGGCGCGGTCACGTCTGTCGACATTGGCAAAAGTTTCAACCATCTTCTGGTGAAAGTCGGTCCATGTGGACACGTTGCCTTCTCTGTTCTCGTACCAAGTACGAGCGCTGTCATCAAGATAGAAGTAGGCCCGGCCGAGCTTTTCCTGAGCAGACCACTGGTTGATCTGCGCAACACGGTCATAGTGATCTAACCAGTCTTCTACATCTTCGTGTGCGCCACCACCAGAGCGTTTTTAGGCTCCAGCGATTGAAAAAAAAACGTTACCTGGGATGGAGCGGGAGGACTAGCGCCGAGAAGTACAGGCTGGGGGCTGGTGTTAGCCATTTCTAGATGTCTGGTAGAGGGCTTCTGCGATGGGTTGCAGCCTGGAGGAATACCTCGTAGCCGACGACTGAATCGATGGACAGTGGTTGCAATAGGCACGTCCGGGCTTGATGAACGGCTCCCACTAGGAGTGTGAAGCATCGGGCAGCATCGCGGCCCAGAACCTCCACCAGTGTCGCAGTGCAACGCGAAGAAAAGATGACAGCAGCTTACGGCAGCGAAAAAGAGCGTGTTCAGGATCAGCTGTACAGCAAGACGCCTGCTTCGTTGTCGTCCCCGAAAAACCGCCTGACCCACTAGCTGGAATCTACAAAACATTCCTATCGCCATTCTTTTTCATATAAACACGTGTTAAATTTATATATATATATACATGAACACGCAAGAAAGAAAAATAATCCAGCAGAAGACTCCAGCGAAGGGAACCAAACGTCCGACCTTTCGTTCGTGAGCTCACGGCATCAGCCTCTAAGCCACGAAGGAGCAGCTCCTTCAACGTTGAAACGGTAAGCTATTTATATAGCTTGCCGTTAGTCAAGTGCCAGGCAACCAAAGAGACGTGGTCCCACCCGTGCTTGGCATCCTGGAACGCCAGCGGCCGAAAGCAGCACCCCTACGGGTTTAACACTTTCGGCATTTACCGCTCTTCTGCTGCTTAGCCTGTGAACTGCCACTTGTCTTGTGCAGTGGCGCCTTCGGGACCGTGTTGGCGTCGCCGTCTTTCGCAACAGTGGTCGCAGCGGTGAGATTTCGAGGCGCCCTTCGTAACGTCGTCGGAGGCGCGCGTCGCAACAGTAGTTGGCAGCTGCGGGATCGGCCGGCATCAGCGACATCGATGCGGTGAGTGCCTGATCTTTTCCCCTCAGTTCGCCAGACTACTCTAGCTCAGGTTGTAGTAGTTTAGAGAAGGGCTGTGTGAAGCATTGAAGGGAGCTTTGATCGTTTCAAGCCAAGTCGAAGCGCTTTGAAACCAAAGTTAATGCAGAGGGGGTAAACACGGGAGTGTGAAAAATTGCTTGCGCGTCTTGCTAGTAGGCTTATAGTGGGTACGGCAAGTAGATTCTTAACAGGGGCAAACAGCAAGAGGCTAGTGTGAACGATGGAGAACCTTAAAGTGAAGGAACTCATCGAAATTTGTGAGGAACTCGGCATTACTTTGGGCCGTGCGAAACGAAAGCAAGCGATCCTTAAGATCCTGAAGCATGAGGGAGTGTCAGCTGAGGAAGTCGATGAGGCCTGGGTGGATATCAAAACACGCCGCGAGGAGGCTGAAAGGCGAGAAGCTCGCGAACGTGAGGAGGCTGAAAGGCGAGAAGCTCGCGAACGTGAGGAGGCTGAAAGGCGCGAAGCTCGCGAAGAAGCTGAAAGGCGCGAAGCTCGCGAAGAAGCTGAAACGCGCGAACGTCGCGAGGAGGCCGAGAGACAGGAGCGCCTCGAGTTGAAACGAATAGAATTGGCAATCCTACAGTGTTCGCAGGCGCCTAGCGTAGCTTCTCCGACGATTCAGGTCAGCGGTTTTAGAATGCGGGACCAACTGCCACCGTTCGTAGTAGGCGAGGACATGGCGAAGTATCTCGTCAAGTTTGAACACGTCTGTGAGCGAAACGCTTTGGAGCGGTCTCTTTGGGCGCAGAACCTGTTAGCTCTTCTTCCCGGCGAAGTGTCCGACGCGATAACTTGCTTGACGAGGGAAGCGTTTGAGAGCTATGACGAGGTTAAGGAAGTGCTCTTGAGACGTTATAAGTTGTCACCCGAAGCTTTCAGGCAAAGGTTCCGGTATGCTGAAAAGGGGAATGAGTCACACGTTGACTTCGCGTTTCGTCTTAAGGCCGATTTAATTGAATGGCTCAAGGGCGAAGGTGTTTATGACGACCGCGATAGAGAGGTGGAATGCGTTGCATGGGAGCAATTCTACCGCTGCATCGAGGATAATGTCAGGCTTTGGCTGCAGGACAGACTTGGTGAAGTACAGCTAAACAAGGCAGCAGAGTTAGCTGAGGAGTATTATACTCGCCGAAAGTTGCACAGCAGGGCAGTGCGCGTTGAAAAGGATGAGAGAAAAGAGGGCTTTTCAAAGAAACCTGATCAACGGGGACCCGCTCCGCACCGTAATTTCAAGAAGAACCCGTGTCTTACGAAGGACAGTGTAGGGGAAGGGCAAACAGAAGCGGAGAAATCGAGTGAGGTTTCTACCACACAGGCATTTGAATCGGAAAACAAACGGAAGCCGCTAATCTGCTACAACTGCAAAAAGGAAGGACACATCGCGAGAAACTGTCAGGAAAAGTTTGCCTTCACAACAATCCGAGAATCAGAAAAACACATGCGGTTGTTGGAGCCGTATCTCCAAGAAATTCTGGTGAATGAGAAAACGTGCCGAGCACTTAGAGACTCAGCGGCAACCATCGACGTTGTCCATCCTTCATTGGTGTCTCCGGATGACTTTACAGGAGAATGCGCGTGGATCAGGCAAGTCGCCGAGGAGCAGAGTGTTCGCTTACCAATCGCCACCGTTGTCATTAAAGGCCCGTTCGGTAAGCTTCGCACCGAAGCGGCTGTGTCTGCCGCGCTAAACGATCGTTTTCCTTATCTTTTCTCCAACAACTCGGAGCAGCTTCTCAAAGAGCAGGGCAAATCGTTCTTCCCCAACTTAGCGTGCATGGCCCTCACGCGATCGCAAGCGCGGAAGCTTTCGCGGAAACTTGACCTTGTTCAATGCGGTGAACTCTCAAGTGACCTTGTCTGTGGGTCGACGGAACCCCAGAAAGGAAATTTTCCGCGTGAGTCATGTGAGCAGTCACGCGAGCGGCCCGTCGCCGAAGCGCCCGGCGTGGTTTCCGTAGAAAGGGGAGACGACATGGCGCCATTGAGTCAGAGCGAGAGGGTTGCAACGCTCTCGCCTGTAGCGGAAAGTTGGAGCGAGCTGCCGAGAGTTGATCGAGAGACGCTCATTCAAGAGCAGCGTGAGGATCTCTCGATTGAAGCGCTAGTGGAAAGCCACAAAAACGCGGCACAAGTGCTGTCGAAGGAGCACTACGAGAAATCGGTGAAGAAGCGCGCTTTTGAAGTTGATAATCAGGTAATGCTGCTGCAGCCGTCCAAAAGGAACAAGCTTGAGAATCATTGGGAAGGGCCCGCCAAAGTGATATCGAAGCTTCCCGATACGAATTATGAAGTGAAATTAGGAAGGCGGCGGAACAAAATTTATCACAGTAACTTGAAAGCAGTCGTAAATTTACTTTTAAGTGCTTCAGAGGAAGAGGGAGCGGAAGTTTTGAGTACTAGTGAGGTAATCGAAGGGGGATCGAAAGTAATCTGGGAGCAGATAAACCTAGAGCCTAGGTTAAGTGAAGCCCGGAAGGAGGACCCGAGAAGGATTGTTTCCGAGTTTGGAGACGTGTTTTCGGACCGCCCCGGAAACACGAGGGTGATCGAACACGATATCGAGCTAAGCGGTGAGGAGTCAATCCGTAGCAAGCCGTATCGTTGTTCCTCTGTGCAACGTCGCAAGTGTGCGCCGCTCTTGGAGCCGCATAGGTATCGTCGCCTAAAAGTGGCCGGTTACTGAGGTGGAGCATGTTGCTCCACAGCGCAACTTTGACGTTCGCTATCAAAAAAAAAGTTAAAGCTAAACGCTAATGCAGGTGCATTGAGCAGTGCGTTCTAGCTAGTACCTTCTAAACCTTTCGGTTTCTGGCTGGCAATTCGGGGCAAAATTTTGACCTCATCACGACCTGGGCTGAGCGCTCTCGTTCAGAGTGATCTCAAGGGGCCAACTTTGTGTGGTATTCTAATTCGTTGCGTTGTTGTAAGTGTGAAAAATTCAAGTTCTTACTTTAAGAGTCTTGTGTCCCACATGTGCCTCTTGATGTAGAGGGAACAAAATTCCGATAGACACGTAGATAGGTATATGTTGTACTATACTTTGTCTGGTGTTCTGTTGGGTGACCGAGGGCACTTGCTTGGGTCGTGTGTTGTCTGTTGTCGAACCGTTCTTAGCAAGTTGCAGAACCATCGACAAGTGCTGAAACCGAAGATGGTCAGAAGAGACGAGCGAAGTTGGCCAGCAAGTTGTGGCGACGAGCCAGTGGAGCTGGGATCTGTCGTCAAGAATGGGATGTGTTCCCGGAACAGAGTCTGGAGCTGCATTCTCCCCATGGCCCTGGAGGAGAACCTGGAGGGACCTGGCGAACGAGCGCGCCTGTCATCCGAGCCCCGTGGAAGCAGCTCGTATTTTCGGCGCATTGTCTGGCGGCGGGGGTGCTGTTATGCCTGCGAGTCCACAGCGAACGGCCGTGCCTCTGAAAAAGGCAATCTGTGTCAAGGCCAGTCCGCCTGACGCGATCAACAACTCAACGGCGCCTCTCTGGCGTGCACGTGCAGTGAGTCAGCCTCGGCAAGCGACCCGTCGGGTAAACAACTGGCGTCTTCATGTCTGGGGGTCTGACGCATTGCGCGGCGACCCCATTGGAGGAGTCTGCCCTGACGACCAGCGGCGCTTCTGATTGGACATTTTGGTCCTGCGGCGCGTCGCGATCAGCGGTCTTAGGTGAAAGCTGACATGTGTGTCAGAGCGGACCCGTTTGAGAGCAGACCTATGTGTTAGAGAGGAGAGCTCGGCTCTTCGAGTCTCTGTCGGCCCCAGTGCCGAATTTGTAACGCCTCTGTATATATGCTGTACATAAACCTTGTTTAACTCACCGTCGTCTCGTCCGCTCGTCTATCAGCTGTGCGCAGAAGCAGTCGAGAGCTGATAAACCTACGCTACGAAACGACTGGTGACCTTCCCTGCGGAGTTTGAAGCAGTGGCGCCTTCGGGACCGTGTTGGCGTCGCCGTCTTTCGCAACAGTGGTTGCAGCGGTGAGATTTCGAGGCGCCCTTCGTAACGTCGTCGGAGGCTCGCGTCGCAACAACGCCCAAAGCCATATTAGCTCTGGACCTCGCCAAGGCCTTTGACACCGTAAAACATGAACATATACTGGGTGAAATATCGCCCATGAACCTAGGCGAGGAATTCTACAACGACATTAAAGGCTTTCTGGCGAACCGAACCACCACCATACGCATAGGAGAGCAATGCGGTGAATCCGAACTACTCGGAAATATCGGCACCCCACAAGGGTCAGCGCTCTCGTCATTGATATTTGATGTGGCGATGCACAGGTTGTCGGAGAAGCTCGCTCAAATCCCATCCGTGCACCATGCCATATACGTGGACGATATTACCATATGGGTCCCACGTGCCCACTCATATGGTGCCTTAGAAAGAATCCATCAACAAGCACTGACTACAACTGAAGAATTTTTTAAGCCATCTGGACTCGCACTGTCCCCCACTAAATATACTCTAACGCTCTTTCACCCTCGACGAAATTCGGGCGAAGAGGAGCAGCAAGGAGTGCTCAAAGCTGAGAACAACCAAACGATACCGCAAGTATATACGGTCAAAGTACTAGGGCTAACGTTAAGCGCCAAGGAGGGCGCTTAACGTTAGAACTGAACCGCAAGAAACTGAACCGCAAGAAACTGAAAACGGCACTCGGCTTGCCCAATAGCACGAGCAACGAGAAACTCGAGCAACTTGGTCTGCACAACACAGCCGAAGAAATTTTTGAGGCTCAGAGAGTGGCACATATCACACGCCTGTCGTTGACGCAGGCAGGCCATCTCGTCCTACGAGACGCAGGCATTTGCCCAATTTTTCAACCAGAGAAAAGAACACAACTTGGTAATGACGTGAGGAAACAAATTAGGGTTGAGACAATCCCCGCAACGTTCACCCTACGTTCAACAAAGGGCGAAGGGAGGACAGAGCGAGGGCGCTCATAAACAAGGCAAAAAAAAACACAACACGCACGCGCTATTCGTAGATGCCGCCCGCTACTATGGCAGGGAGGTGTTTGCCATAGCGGTCATTGATATAGACGGAAGCCTCATTAACGCGGCAACCGTCCAAACAAGCCATGTCCACGAAGCAGAGGAAATGGCGATCGTGCTAGCTTTGCAAAGCTGCTAAGCCTACTCCACAATATACACAGACTCTAAGACGGCGGCACGAACGTTCGCGGCTGGCCTAGTAGCTGGAAGCACTGGAAAACTCACCGTCAACGCAATAAAAGAGTACGATAGTTATAGCGCGAGAACAAAACGACGACACAGAGACAAGAAGGACACGAAAGAACATTCGACAGCAAGAGTATAAATGCCGACGCGCTTCACCGCTTGTCAGTTGTTGATCGAAGGCCGACGCTCCGTTCGCCGCTATCAGTCCGAGACTGCTATCTGTGCGAGACTGCTGCTGTAATTGGACTTTCCGTTTACCGGGCACAGGTTCGCCCAAATAAACAGTTAAATCCCAACACGAAGTCTCCTGTCTTCGGCCACGTCCCGAACCCGTGACATCTGTTTGAAGTGCTGCTTCGTTCATGTACCGGACGCCCCCGTCAAGCCGTGAACCCAGCCCACGTCGCGGAGAAGACACCGACGCCAACCAGGAGCAGCGAACAAGCCGCCGACAGCAAGGGCTACCACCGGAGTACGGGCTTCTACAAGACAAGGCGCGGAAAACCAAGGTCATGACCGCGACTGCAGCGACAATGATAACCGCAGCGTCCCAGCCCACGATGGTCATGCATCAACCCAGGGAACCACCAATTTTCCATGGGTCATCGTTCGAAGACCCGGAGTCCTGGCTAGAAACGTACGACCATGTGGCCGCCCTCAACCACTGGGACCATGACGAAAAGCTGCGTCGTGTGTTCTTCTATTTGGAGGACAACGCAAGGACCTGGCTCGAAAATCGGGAGTCCACGCTCCGAACGTGGGATGTTTTCTGCGGTGCATTCCTGAAAACGTTCGCGAGCGTCGCTCGCAAAGAGAGGGCCGCTGCTTTTTTAGAGACCCGCGTTCAGCTACCAAATGAAAATGTCGCCATTTTCACAGAAGAAATGACCCGACTATTCCGTCACGCTGACCCAGACATGCCTGAGGAGAAAAAAGTTCGTTTCCTCATGCGAGGCGTCAAACACGAGCTCTTCGCGGGACTGATGAGAAACCCACCGAAAACCGTCCTAGAATTTGTACCCGAAGCGACCACTATCGAAAAGACCCTGGACATGCGCACCAGACAGTATAATCGTCGCCTGACTGCAGACTGCGCTGCTGCTCAAGCCAGTAACTCGGGAGACCTGCGTGAAACGATCCGAGTGATCGTGCGGGAAGAACTGCGCAAGGTGTTGCCTTCGGCGCAGCCTCAAGTGGCTTCAATCGCCGACATTGTGCGAGAAGAAGTTCGGCAATCGCTTCAAATTCCCCACGCACCGCTGCCCGAGCCGGAAGCTATGAGCTACGCCGCTGCACTGCGCCACAACGCTCCTCCCCGTCCACGCCAAAACGCCGCCTCATCGCATTTCCGTCGACAGACGCCACCGCCGCTACCACCCCCACCGACGTCATATCGTTCGCCAGCGGCCCAGCGCAGTGCACCGAGGAAGACTGACGTCTGGCGCACCCCTGACCATCGCCCACTCTGTTACCATTGCTGCGAGGCCGGACACACATACCGCCGTTGCCAGTACCGAGATATGGGACTGCGTGGCTTCGCCGTCAACGCACCGCGTCCCCAGCTAGGAGAACGACCACGTGACATCGCCGACTACCTGACAGGAACTCGGTGGACACCACGAAGCCCTTCGCGTTTGCCGTCGCCCAGCCGCCGCACGTCACCGCACCACCGGTAGTACTCTGGCCCAACGCGGGGCCGGTCTCCTAGCCCGTATCCGGGAAACTAAGGGCAGCAACCGGTGGAGGTGCGGTTGCTCTGCGACGAACTACCGAAGATCCTCCGACGACGACGACGTCTCGACGGAGCTTTCCGAACACAACGCCAACCAGGCAAAGCCCTGACGGCGAAAGCTCACTTACCGAAAGTGGCCTGACGACGCAACATGGAAGCAGCTGAACAAGCCGATACAGCCGTGACCCGACGCCACGCCCTAACTGTATGCGAGACCGCGAACTAGCGACCTCGACGTTCTTATTGAAGGCCACAGTGTGACCGCTCTCGTCGATACTGGAGCCGACTATTCTGTCACCAGTGGGTCGTTCGCCGCGAAGGTAAAGAAAGTTAGCACAGCTTGGAAAGGGCCTGAAATCCGCACAGACGCAGGTCATCTTGTAACGCCTGCAGGAATCTGCACAGCGAGAGTCACCATTAACGGCCGTATTTATCCTACAGACTTCGTAGTCCTACAGCATTGCTCGAGAGGTGTCATCCTTGGCATGGACATCTTATGCCTCCATGGTGCTGTCATCAACCTAAAAACAAAGTCGATAACGTTATCCACAGAAGAAGCACTACCGCCGCGCACGCCGTCAGGACACCATGCCTTGAATGTGCTGGAAGAACAAGTGACCATTCCGCCTCGCTCAAGCGTCATTATTTCCGTCGGCACTCCTAAATCACCTGACTTGGAAGGCGTCGTTGAAGGCAGTCAGCATCTGTTGGTCACCCGAAATATTTGCGTCGCAAGAGGAATTGCAGAGCTGCGGGGAGGCAAAGCAACGGTTATGCTCACGAATTTCAGCAATAAATACAAACATGTGAACAAAGGAACAACGGTCGCATACATCGAAGAAATTGTCGAAGCCACCAGTGCTTTCGCCCTCGCCGATTCTGCGGAACCTGCTCAGAGGAACCAAGCCCCTCCCATAGCTTTCGACGTCAATCCCAGACTTCCAAACGATAAGCAAGAACAGCTCAAGGCCCTGCTCCTGCAATACGAAGATTGCTTTTCGTCGTCATCGAAAATTCGGCAGACCCCAATCACGAAATCATAACCGAAGAAAATGCCAGACCACTCCGTCAGAGTCTGTACAGGGTTTCGACGCGAGAACATTAGGCCATGAAGAGACAACTTGACGAAATGCTGCGGGATGACATTATTCAGCCGTCCAAGAGTCCATGGGCATCCCCCGTGGTGTTAGTGAAGAAAAAGGATGGGACCGTACGTTTCTGCGTCGATTATCGCCGCCTGAACAAAATCACAAGAAAGGACGTGTATCCTCTCCCACGAATAGACGACGCACTTGATCGGCTCCATAATGCCAAGTACTTTTCATCAATGGACCTCAAGACTGGCTATTGGCAAATTGAAGTCGACGATAGAGACCGAGAGAAGACGGCGTTTATAACACCGGACGGCCTCTTCGAGTTTAAGGTGATGCCCTTCGGCCTCTGCTCAGCGCCTGCAACTTTTCAACGCGTTATGATACAGTACTGGCAGGATTGAAGTGGCAGACTTGCCTTGTGCACTTGGACGACGTCGTCGTGTTTTCCTCGAGTTTCGACGAGCATCTTAGGCGCCTTGAAGCTGTACTTCAAACCATCAAGACTTCCGGACTCACACTGAAGCCAGAAAAGTGCAGATTTGCGTCTGAGGAGCTCTTTCAAACCATCAAGACTTCCGGACTCACACTGAAGCCAGAAAAGTGCAGATTTGCTTCCGAGGAGCTCTTGTTTCTGGGGAACGTTATCAGCAAGCCTGGAGTTCGTCCCGATCCACGGCAAACAGCCGCCATCGCCGACTTCCCGCCGCCCACTGACAAGAAAGCTGTGCGCCGATTTCTGGGCCTGTGCGCCTATTATAGGTGGTTCGTGAATAACTTCGCCCGCATCGCCGATCCTCTCACTAACCTTACCAAGGCCGACGTGGAGTTCAAGTAGGGAACGCCACAGGAAAACGCTTTCCAGGAGCTTAAACATCGCCTCCAGATGCCTCCGTTACTTGCCCATTTCGACGAATTCGCCGAGACAGAAATACATACTGACGCAAGCAGCGTAGGTCTTGGCGCCGTTCTTGTGCAGCGAGCTGACGGACTTGAAAGGGTTATTAGTTACGCCAGGCGATCGCTATCCAAAGCAGAAGCAATTATTCCACAACAGAAAAGGAGTGCCTCGCCATCATCTGGGCTACGTCGAAATTTCGCCCCAACCTCTACGGCAGGCCCTTCAAAGTTGTGAGCGACCACCACGCCTTGTGTTGGCTAGCCACCTTGAAGGACCCTTCAGGTTGCCTCGCACGATGGAGCCTGAGACTTCAAGAATATGACATTACTGTCATTTACAAGTCCGGCAAAAAACACTCCGACGCCGACTGTCTCTCTCGTGCGCCTGTCGACCAACCGCTACCCGACGACCCGGATGACGACTACTTCTTGGGAACGATACATACCGACGACTTCGCTGAACGACAGCGGGCCGACCCGGAACTTAAGGTCCTAATAGAATACCTCGAATGCAGGACCACCGAAGTCCCGAAGGTATTCAAGCGCGCACTTGCGTCGTTCTTCCTGCGAAACGGTCTTCTACAAAAAAAAACTTTTCACCGCTTGGAGCTAAGTACCTCCTTGTGGTGCCTTCATCTCTGCGACCAGAACTCCTGCAGGCCCTGCACGACGATCCGACGGCAGGGCACCTCGGTGTTTCTCGCACGCTCGCGAGGATACAAGAAAGGTACTACTGGCCACGTCTTATCACCGACGTCACTCGTTATGTGAGGACATGCCGGGACTGTAAGCGACGCAAGACACCGCCGACAAGGCCAGCGGGACTTCTGCAGCCAATAATCAACCTTGCCGACCTTTCCAGCAGATTGGTATGGACCTACTGGGGCCGTTCCTGACGTCGGCTTTCGGAAACAAGTGGATCGTGGTAGCTACCGACTACCTCACCCGCTACGCCGAGACAAAAGCCCTGCGAAAAGGCAATGCATCCGAGGTAGCTAAGTTCTTCGTCGAAAATATCGTCCTACGTCACGGCGCCCCGGAGGTCCTTATCACCGACAGAGGAACGGCATTCACTGCCGACTTAACTCAAGCGATCTTGGCATACAGCCAAACAAACCACCGCCGGACGACAGCGTACCACCCACAGACCAACGGCCTCACCGAGCGGCTTAACAAGACGATCGCCGACATGCTGTCAATGTACGTCGATGTCGAACACAAGACGTGGGACGCCATTATTCCGTATGCGACCTTCGCATACAACACGGCGGTGCAGGAGACGACGCAGATATCTCCATACAAATTGGTCTATGGAAGGAGCCCGGCAACGACGCTCGATGCCATATCACCCAACGTCACCGACGAAGAAAACCTCGATGTAAGCAAGTATCTTCAACGCGCCGAAGAAGCCCGACAACTTGCGCGTCTCCGTATCAAGAATCAACAGACGACCGACAGCCACCGTTACAACCTTCGACGACGCTTTGTGGAATACCAGCCATGTGAACGTGTTTGGGTGTGGACACCGATACGCCGACGTGGACTAAGTGAAAAGCTTCTGCGACGGTACTTCGGACCATACAGGGTGGTTCGACGTCTCGGCCCACTTGATTACGAGGTTGTCCCCGACGGCATCACGAACTCTCAACGACGCCGATCGCGACCCTAATGTCGTCCATGTCGCGCGCCTCAAGCCGTTTCATGCGCGTTAACAAACTGAAACACTGTTTTTTTGTATTATTGTTGTATTGTAATTTATTTATTGTACTTTCTTGCGTTATTATTGTACCTTCATCTTTAGTTAAAGCATCGGAACAATGCCTTTTTTCAGAGGGGGCAATGCCACGTTCCCAAGTTTTTGTAATCGTCCCCAAAACACCACACGATTCTCAGCGCAAACCGCGCCTGCAGTTTTCGAGAAGGTTCCGGACTGTGATAGATCATTTCTATAAGGTCACGCCCCTGTGCGAACGGTACAGATTGTTCTGGAACCTACGCCACCGCCAGCGATAACGCTAGAACATTCGACAGCAAGAGTATAAATGCCGACGCGCTTCGCCGCTTGTCAGTTGTTGATCGAAGGCCGACGCTCCGTTCGCCGCTATCAGTCCGAGACTGCTATCTGTGCGAGACTGCTGCTGTAATTGGACTTTCCGTTTACCGGGCACAGGTTCGCCCAAATAAACAGTTAAATCCCAACACGAAGTCTCCTGTCTTCGGCCCACGTCACGACCCCGTGACAATATTAATGTATGGGGCTCCATTACTCGCCCTCTTAAGTGACATGAAAAAAAAAACAAGGGAGGGGGATGTCTTGTGCGCACACCTATGTGAGCGCGGCTGTATGAACGAGCACTGCTATTCCTTGTGGAAACTGAAAATGCACCTGGCATGAAATTACGTTTGAAGTATAGAAGTAAAGTGTCGAGGACACGGCTACTCTTTTCATAACACTTGACTAAAACAAAAAATATTAACCTCTAAATGAAGACGTGTAAGCGCGTGCTCATCAAGTATGTAGCATGGCCTCGGAAATAGAGGAATGATTCTTGCACAAAAAGCGTATATAGTTATTTTGCCACCCCTCTTGGTGCCTGATTGTGAATAAGCCAAGCCAATATGACAGGCATACCTACGCATGACATAGAGAGTGTTTGGATTACTCCTCTGAATCGGAAGAGATTGTCAGTGGCTTTGCAATCGTATTACCGCGGGTTCCACACGCTAGGCAGATGTAGTGTTGCCTTTGTGATATAAGACAGCTCCTTTTCCAGCGCATCTTTCTTCGAATATGCTGATACCTAATGCAGAGTTAGAGTTTCGTCCATTCTACTTCCTATTGTCCGCACAGCAGCGTCTAGTACGGTGTGATAAACTAGTAAACTTGAAATGGCTAAAAACACTGCGCATTTTCTTTGCTCATTGAGAACTAGTTTCCCAATTAGAAAACCTGACGCTTGAAACTTACCACGCAAATTAACTCAGGGCACGATAAATGATTCGACTGATATCAACACTGCAGCTAGTATTCACACTAAATTTGACTCCATGAATTTAATGTAAATGCAGCCGAAGGGCCTCGCGAACTGATCGGAGACAGTACGAAATGGTCTAGTCCATGGGTGGTCAAATCACGGACGAATTTACCATTAAGTAATAATTATTAGAAAAAACAGCACATTTTAATTTTTCTTCATGTTTGCGATGCCATTGCAGTTATTAGGATGCGCTACACTTTGTTGGCATCACCATTTGTTAGTTCTTAATATTCCTTCTAACAAGCATGATTATGCCTCTTTCACGACCATCGTCTGCCGAGTTATGACCTTAGAAGTGCTGAATCATTGTTGGCCGAAAAAAAGGGGGAGGGTTGTGGTCGAAAGGATAATCCGATCACAACAAAACTGAAAAGCAGTAAAAAGCACTGCTCCGGAGAAACATGAAGGCATGAGAGATACCGTGTACTTGCTGCTCATAGCATCTGGAGTATCTCGATTCTATTGCTGAATATTACAGGTGTTCTGCCTTGTGAGACAATGAGAGTCATTATTGAGGAAGTATCTTTCTCCTTCAGTTTTCTTAAATTTCTGAACTAGTTTCTTCCCTTACTAACCACGAGAAACAAACATGTGCGCTGAAAAAAACGGTAAGGAGAAAAAATATAAGGAAGTACGTGTGAACAGTATATTACAAAAGAATTCCGCCATATGCACGAAGTGAATGATGATGAGTGGGCGAAGCTCCGGAGGTAAACCTCGTAAACCATGAATCCTCTGTACACTTTGCCCACTCGATTTATTACATCGCTCCCCCTAGCGTACGTCGCCGCACTAAATCGAACGATTGCCTTCAACCAATGACACGCGCCATATGTGACATCATTCCTATTTTATAAGATCTCGCGTCTTTCACCAACTACAAGTACCGCTTTCTAGTTTATAACATCTTGCATCTTTTCATCA
>NW_023613937.1:0-47841 GCF_013339725.1 Rhipicephalus microplus | reverse complement strand
CCGTGCTGAAGACTGTGCGTGACGTCTGCGATGCCCGTCATCCATCTCTTTCGTCACAGCAGCTTCAGGAGGACTGTGCGAGATGTGAAGGTAAAGTTATTTGTTTGTCATATTTTAACACTTGTTTTTATATTAACGTGCACGTACTTGTCATATGCGTGCATCTTCATCTTCTGTGCCGTGTGCCTTACAATTTTTACTATATTATTGCACGTGCAGCCGTGGGAACACAACAGGCAGAAGGCTGCGTGCGCTGGCGTCTGCAATGCCCCGTCGAAGGAGCTCCCCAACGAGTGAAAGAGATTTGACAACGAGACTGCACTTGTACACTTCACCATGAATTCACTTAAAAGAATGGGGAGAGTTCAAGTGTATGTAGAAAAATAAAAGATTCAATGTCTCACTTTTGTCTTTTGTTGTTGCCGTGACTGTGAAAACAGTTACACATAGGTGGCTAACTACTTTTTCGCGTGTTCTTTTCTGCGAAATTTGTTTCACTGTGCAGAAAAACGGGCTAAAAAGTATTAGACCTGGTGGAAAATAAACAAAAAACAACGTTTGAACTGGGGAAAAAAGTTCATCTGATTGGAGTATCTGAGTGGATCAACCTTTCGTCCGGCAAGGTGCAACTGAGAGGACTAACGGTTGCCCGGTAAGGTGTAAATTTGGGGATTGACAGTTGCGCTATAAGGTGCAAATGTGAAGACTAAATATTAGTCCTTAGGGGAGAACTGTGGGACTAACGGTTACACACTAAGGTGTAAATATGAGGACTAAATGTTAGTCCCTTAAGAGGACTGACTGTTATACCCAGTGCCGTTAGTCCTCAAAGGAATTAATAGTTGTGGCAGCTTCATTAGTCCCCAAAAGGACGAACCACACACCCTTTTAACACCCCTTTGCCTTAGAGCGTATCACAGAACGTTCTGGATGCTTCGGATGCGTCAGCACGTACGTGGGCGAAGCGTTGATCACGCTACGCTGACAATGCAACGATATTCTCAAAGGCAAGTCTTTCCAGCGCTTAGCTAAGACGACACGGTGGTGGCGCCTGCCCGTCGCTTTGCGTACTACACCTATCGCCTCCGAGACAGACGCGCACGCCTTCCTTAGTTTTTGAATATAACTGCCAGATAACGCTCGTGTATCACGTTTCTCGATGCACTCGTTTGCCTTCGCGGCACGGATCGGGACAATCTAACGCAGTGCCTCCAAAATACCATTCACCGGTTTTCTCGCGCCGAACATCAAATAAACGTTTTGTTCACTCTCTCTACACGCAAGACTATCTTCTTTGGACAACAATTGCAGTGAAATATGCAGATACGGGGACAATTATTTTTCCTAAATACGATACGGTTATGTTATCAGCCAAAACTGAGCTGCGATTGCAACAACCGCATCCAGGCAGTTGCCTTTCACTAAATGGCTCGTCGAAGCAACATCGCGAGATAAGACAGAAGCGGGGAGCTAATAATGCCGACCTGGAATGTTTCTACTATCTCTTCCATTACTAGGTCGCTGTACTTACAGCAAACTTTCGTCGAACGTGGGCGGGAGAATGGGAATGCCTGGGAGGAGAAAGAATGCCTAGAGTGTAGACTACCAGCAATGCACTGACTTGCCGTGCGTGAAATACAATTTACGGGCTGCGTAGCTTCTTTGGTGCCGGTGCCACTACGTGAGAACTCAAGTCTGCCACGTTGTTTTACAGCCCCAGTTGGTGCTAAAATTGCAATAACCAGGTTGGCTTCTCAGTTTCGACAGAACTCTCGGGCAATAAAGATTCTACACTTCCTCATTGCCATGTACAAATTCTAAGCTACAGATTTCTCATCCTGGGAGTTCTTATTGGTGGGAGCTCGAACAAGTAAAACACGTTCTTTCCCAGGCAGTGACTTCCGCATTTCCTAAAGCAAAATACTTGCTTTTGACTTGTTATTGAAGAGCTTTTGCTTTCAATTTGCTTGAGTCAAAGATGCCATAGCATTCGTTATGATTAGGCCAAGTTGTGTGCGTTCAATGCGTGTTAAGCTTACGGAGGCCTGCGTTAATCGGTTCAGTGCCCGATTTCAAAGAAAGTATTTTGATAATGAAGACACATAACAAAATCTTTCAATATGGTGTATTGTGGGACTATTTAAAAGACAAACGTCCTACAAATACTGGGTTGACCAGACAACAACAAGACCAAATACACGAAAATAGGGGAAAACAAAGAAAATTCACATATCTTCAAATTCTATAACTTTGTCCGTGCAGAAACACAGGGCATGTCTTATATGACAGTCATGGTATACCTAGAAGTGAATGATGATGAGAGGGTAAAGCAGTCGCATCGTTCGGTGTTACCGTAAATCAATCATGATATTCACCACTCATGCATGTAAATGAGTGGCAGAGCAACCGTTGTGAGGACTCAACGATACACAACACACACGAAGAGACAATCGAGGACAGGCGCCTGTCCTCGTCTGTCTCTTCCTGTGGGTTGTTTAGAGTTGCGCCCTCACGATGATTTCTATGTTAAAGCACCAACTCTCCCAATAGTCAACTATTTTGAAGTGACAAAGCCTTGTGCAGTTGTATAAAACGTTTATCGATCATAAACGGTATGTTGTGTTAGGCTGCGAATTTTGTTTTTCTTTCATTATTAATACTTTTTGATGTCAGGTCTAGCCAGTAGTTGGCAAAAGCGAGGTCTGCGCACCATGTCCGGCTGGCTGTTGTTTGTTTCCCGTCATACGAAATGCATCGTAGAGCATTCCAAGACGTCACAAACAGCACGAGCCAGTCGTTTTACGTGATCATTATTGTGATCATCATCACCGTCATGATCAAGTAGTATTGTGGGAGCCTTGCTTCGGCTGCACCGTGATGGCGGAAAGACATCGAATGGCGATCATCAACACCGTCATGATCAAGTAGTATTGTGGAAGCCTTGCTTCGGCTGCACCGTGATCCTCATCGAAGGACGACGATGAACATTGCCTTGCCTTCAGGTGTTTTGCCTCTAAAACGCAAACTATTCTTTTGAAAAGGTAATAGACGTGTTGTACTAATGCAACGATCTCCTAATCTGGCGGGTTCAAATAGAGGATATTTTGTTACAATAATCTCGTGATATGGTTTATTATTGCTTGTGCCATGACTTCAGTCATCAAATGAAGGTGTACAACTACAGCTCCTAAATGTCTACTATGATGATTGAGTGCTGCATCTAGAGAAAACGTTAGGGTGTTGACAAAGTTTGGTAAATAGAACCATGCGTTTTGCGGCTTATATACTTTACGTGAAAAACGGGCAGCGAGAAAGAATAGCCATGCAAGTGCGCTTGCCTGGGCTAGCACTATTCTTTTTCCCTTTCTCAATTTCTTTGTTTGTAATTCTCTCTTTCATCATTGCTTTCTTCTTTTCAACTAAAGAAAGTTCAATACGCAACACTTTGTAGTAGATATTTAAAGTACTCAGTTACGCAACATAGAAAACTCTCACTATATAATAGCTATAGCTCATCTTATGCGACTTGCTTCCATTCTACGCGTTCTTTAGCTTCAGAGAAATATGTTCACTTTAGAAGCAACGGCATCTCTGTTTTCCCAATACCTCTGCATTTGAAAAGATTTTCCGTCTCACACTATCACAGCAGGTCTCGAAGGGTCTAGGATGTGGGAAAGCAATACAGCAAGGAGCAAGCAATAGTTACCCTTCGAAGAGTAGCAGCAAGATTGGTATCGACAGGAGCTTCTCGAAAGCTACCGTGCTAGCAAACAAAATAGCTGATAGGTCACTGGTTACTATAGCAACGAAAGCTTGGGCTGCGCCTAATAAGAGTTTAGGAGCAAACAGTGTGCAATGACCGTGATAGAGCAAGTAGTGGAGAAAAGCGTGCGCTGGCGCAGCAGTGCCCATGCACGTCCCAACGAAGCTAAAAAATAACAAAAAATGCTTTACCCAAGCAGTCAGTAATACAGTCAGCAAAAGTTATTAGAAGGTATTCGGGTGTTAAAGAACTACAGAGTCCTATTTAGGCCGTGAAAACACGCATCTATGGAAAATCCACGCTGCGTCGAAGACTAACGCGCGTTTCGAATTCCCCAATTCAAGGTTAAATGGATATGCCTATAAAATTTAGTGGGCTAGCCTCGTGGAACCGTCTTTATTTTATCACTCTGTGCCTCCTAGCAGGAAATTGTGTACGTGAGGTGCCTTCTGCGTCCACTGCAGCACAAGCACTCATTTAAGTGTCGGGAGAGCGCTTCTGGGCCGCTTGAACTTATGTCACCTATAACCAGTATTATACCTCGCTAATAGGTTCCGAACTTCATCGGTTGTACTCGTAAAATGTTTTTATTTACATTCGCTCATCGACCAATTCACATATTTTAGGCACCGATTTTAGACACTAGGTACTATTTTGGTTAAGTTAACGTTGTTATTTTCGTCAGTTAACGCCTGTTAACCGCGGAGGGTAGTTATCAACGTTGAACTTCCACAAATATTAGTATTCAAATAAACTGCACTAACAGGCAAAAGACTAAGAATCAGTGATTTCCAGCTTTGGCTCCACCTGTTTCCTCAATGTTCAAGCTCAAAATATTTTTGTGGACCACCAGAGCGTAATATACTTTAAGAAAATGGAAGCCCTCGTTTTAAACTATTTGCCGTAAAACGTTTTCGCTGAACCAACAATAATGATCTGAAAAAAAAGCAGATATTCAAGTGTAGCACCTCACTGCCTTCATTAAAAAAATGAATGCTGACAGTGTAGCGAGAGCAGGATGCTGTGGTTGTTTAGATGACTTAACAATTGAAGACGTTCGCCTATTTCTGCACTGCTTCGAGCTTAATACCGGTAGAGTCACCGTTAAAAGAGAACATGATATAGTGGTCACACAGAATGACGAGAAATGATGCTCGAAGTTTCTCAGTTCCACGTAGTGGCGTAGATTTGGGTTGGGGGGATAGGAAGAACTGCAAAGTTTTTGCGAAACCTTTTAATTATTACACATACAATCACAGCATTCCGCATCCCGGTTTTGGAATCTGCAAAAGTGGTGGCCTGTTGACTACAGCATTGCAACGAAAAATAAAAGTTGTGGAAAACCACGTAGTAGTAACTACTCGTTACCTTGCGTTTTTCTCTTCGTCTCTTGTACTATTCTACGTACAAGCCGTTCAACAGATTCGTAACAATGCAATAGCTGTTGAGGCAATCTTTACGCATGCAATACGTTTTATATTTCTTGAATATCTTCTGAAAAATTATATCTCAGTAGCTCCTGTATTTGTCTTTAACATATCTCAGCATCTGAACTTCTTATTCCCAAATGGAAACTCCGCTTACTTGGTTGTTTGCATATTTAAGAAAAAGATATTTAATGAAGAGCTGTTATTTCTAAGAGGGTTATCTGTCATGTTCTTTTTTCCTTCTCGAAAAGCTTCATCGAGAAGAGTGTGCACACCGCCACAAATGTAGATCCTCGGGGCGAATGCTTATGCTATACGCAAACTGTTTAAGTAGACTTCAATTATAATTGTCCTATGAAGTCCCAGGTATTGTAACATTTCTGTGTCTGTTACTCGCAAATAGATACATTTTCTACGAAATCTTGTGCAGGAAGTTCACCCGCAGACTCTTTCTTTGAGACTTCCCTTGATATTCGGCTTGTATGATCCTCCCTTTCTGTATCAATATTCGAAGTCAACCTGAAACTTGAAACTTGGTTACTCGGCATCGCCTTACAGACTAATACCTGCAAAAAATAGATACTAAATGTTTGACTCACTCATTGACCTACATGACTTTTGCTGCTATGCTATGGAATAATATTCGCAGGTGCTTGCTGGAATCAGGAAGCCTCCTCACGTAAATCTTGCTCAGAAACTTGCGACACTTTTCATGGTCGAGAGCACAATCATTGTTGCCCCTCCCCTCTTTTTTTTTCTGGCCGTTTAGCTTCTTTATGCCTCTTCAAGCTCTTCAAATCAGCTCGATTGTAAAGATAGCACATTACAAAACTAATAAAATAATCAAGGGGGCGAGTGAAGTACTTTTTTGTTTTTTTCTATGTTCTCGTTTTCATTTGTCGTTTTTGTTACATAAATTATGTTCACGTGAAACATAGCTACGGCACCTCTCTTATGTTTCACTCATGCTAAAATTCTGTCATCGTACTTTTATTTTTCTCGTTGGTGCATCTTTACCTGCATTTTAATATTGAACAAAAATTGTGCTCTGGAGTGAGGAACTATTGAAGTTACCACTCAATATTGTCTACAAGTGAACCAGAAAAAAATGGCCCACCACTAGTGAGAAGATCTGGAGTTATGACTCAAAACAAAAACATCAAGTCTGTATAGACATTTGTACTGTGCCCGTCAGCAAAGTATACTAAGCCGTTTTGTCATTGACATTGCCGGACATAAGTGATGCACAATGTCGTTAACTGTGTTCAGTTTGTCCCGCACGAAATATATGAGTTTTTATTTGGCCGTATAGCGTTCTGAATTGAAACATCGGAAGCCATATTTCTCTGACGGACCAGGGAGGAATATGGTGCTTCCCCGCAAAAGATAATGATCTCAGTACCGTTGTCACCTTCATCACTGCCATACACAACGGATGCAGCTAGAAAGAACCTCGTTTCCGCCCGACGAGGACACAGCAACAGGGACAGGAGAATGAAATGGTATTTACTCGCACGAACGGTGGCCTTTGAGGGTTGAGTTCCGAGTGGGGTTATGAGCAGCTGTTATTACATTGTCTCCATCTGATTGAAGTCATAATGGCAAATGCCTACGCCAGGACAACGAGGTTGGTTTGCAAGCGGAGCTGCGTTATGTGGCGTATTGGTGTACGCAATCGCAATGTTGGTTCAATCAGTCGTAGATACTGTATTAATAAAAAGAGTATAGTGAGGACAGTGCTTCTTGGAATCGACATTTCCTTGTCCCGCCAACTAAGGTATACTGTTTTCATGAAATATTGAAGACTAAGTGTTACCATAATTATTAATATGATGTCAGCTGTTCCTTACTAAAAATAGTTATGAACACTTAAAGATCATTCATCTTTCAGTCTCTAGCAGGTATTACCATAGATTTGTAGTTGAAATTTCACTGTGATGAGACGTCCCCCGCTACACCACCGATTTCCAAAGAGAGGGAAGACCACTCAACCCCTTGTCCATCCGTTTCCCTCTTGGCTATGTGTCTCGATCACTTCCCACATACAGGGATTCGTGCTAGGGCCGGGAAATTAGAGACGCAACGACCTGTTCCTGTTTGCTGATTCATTTAATTTATTACTAACTACAAACATCGTATACCGCGTACGTCAACCACTAAAAAAATTATAACACATGATTTGGACATACGCGACGTTCGACACAGGGCAGGCACATACAGAAACTGCAGCAATACAAGGATATGCATATATAAAGGAGACACACGACGACACAAATGATGAGGTTATCAATAAATAAAGCCACGCAAGGTCTCAACACACCGGTTTCCTTCCTACAAAGCTCGTCGAAGTAAGGTGCATAAAGTTCGTCTCACGAATCGTCCATGTTGTCGGTCTTGATCGTTTTTGTCGTCTCTCTCAGCGATTTCCACCTTAATCTTCTTTCGTAACGTCCCGAAATGACTCGCTTCCTCGTTTCCCATCTCTAATTTTCATTCCTCGTCGTACCATTCCTTCCTTAGTCTTGATCTCATCGACTCTCATCACATCGTTATCTTCCTTTTCCATTCCGTCTCTCTACCATCTCGAGCTGATCGCATCGTATCTCTCTGATCGTCGTTCCGTAGTCCCTTTTTGTAGGACCCGACTCCGCCCCTCCATGGCACCTAACCAATTGCCACTGTTGACACGACACATTTCTCTGTCAGTCGGTGTGTATCATCTTCTACGGCCGCCCCCATGGCCTACACCAGTGAAAAACCCTCTCCAAAACAAAGCCGAGCAAGTAACAATGTACAAACTCACGCCTCAGATAGAGAGAGATTGGCGAGCTGTCCCAAGACACGTGAACCACGTGCGAACAATAGTCCCGATGCTTCCGACAAAGTGCGTCGTCTGTAATGGCCAACGTCCAGAGTTTGCAGTGTTGTGCCGAAATGTTTTCGGCCGAACCAATTGCCCCGGTTTCTGGTACATGATGAGCCGATGTCCAGAACGAGTCTCGACGTCTCGATGCAGCTCGGTGTCTCCCGCGAAATTCTCCGCAGCCGCCGCTTCTTCGTCATTCAACGCCGCGGGTGGCCATCTGCGCAGAACGCAGTAATGAGCCCTGGAGCCACGGAGGCTGACGGAAAGTCAAGCCGGATCCGGCACAGGCGCTGTAGCAGGGTCGCATTCACCAAACACACAAAAGGTGCTGTGCTGCTCCCCGATGCCACAAATCTGAAGGGTGTGCGCGGATTATTGCTACCGTACACTGTCACACTGTCTGCAGACAACAAGATGCTGCCCAGTCCACGTGTTTGCGTGGGGGAAGGGGAAATGACCATAAACATTTCAAAATGGCTGAGGTTCCGTCCGTGTTGCGGAGGCGTCACAGTGTTGTGCATCTGGGGAGTATAGAGACGTTCGTCAATCATGTTGGTGTATGTATATATATCCGACACATCGTGATCCTATACCTCTTGGTAATGCATTATGATCATGTGTTGCCTTGATGCAGTGCACGGGATGAGGCCAGGATATGCTCGGACATTAAATGTAAGGCGAAAAACCAAATGAAGTTTGAACATGTAGTCCCTAACCAGACGAGACTGATGTCGTGAGAGGTATGTTTGTTTCGCATTTGCAACGACCGCTTTGTTATTTGAAATCCTTCGTCTGGTATTTGCAATAAAAAGGCAGTGAATCGCTTTTAAGTAGATTGTTAGATTGTGTGATGAAGCAAGACTCACAGATATCGAGCTTATAACAAATATATCACATTCATTAGGATTGATGTCAGCAAACTCCACTGTTTCCGCTTGAATGAATCTTCTGTCCTTCCGGAGTAGTTTTCAAGATAATCTTATGTTCTGTTGAAAAAAATTGGAAGAAATAGGTGCATCTTTCAAAAGTGTACGCTTTTCATTGTGATTTATTGAGCATGTGTACTGCGCATTGTGCTTCCACACTCGTGTTTCTTGATTAACGTTTTTTCTTAAATTTCATAACTTTTTTTAATTTCATATCGTACAACCCTTAGTGATGAGTAATGATGACTATGACGTCTCGTAACTTGTTAGATTGCCTGCTGAGTAGCGACGTGAGAGAAGTAACGGATCGACATCCAGGTGCTTTCGAGGGTGTCAATGCTGCAATATGCACTGTATAGCACTCGATTGCGCAGACAAACTTCACGTTTCATAAAAAAATGCTTTCCAACTCACATTCGCCTTCGATATTTGCATTTGATGTATACATGTTATAGGAATTGATGCCCAAGCTATCCCACCCGCGGGATTTTGGGTCAAATCGATTTGACTTACGACGACCGCCTTGGGTGACTTATCTAGTCAAGCATTTCAGTGGTCGTACGTGCAAACTATTTTAGCTGGGCACATTGTTCGAATATGTCATTCTTGATTGAATTGAATCTGCAACCAAGAAAGACCTCAAGGGGACACGCTTTGCTACACTCAACTTACCAGCCAGCATCACTCTCATGAACTTTCCAAGCTATTAAATGTTTCCCGTTTATTGAAGAGCTTCGAAGTGCTTTCAAATTAACGCAATACAATAGCAGGAACGGACCTGTGGGAGTGTCGGAGAAGCGTAGCCTGATCATAAAAAAGTCAAAACTCTAACGGCAAAAAAACTGCATGATACAAAAGTAGAATCGTGGCGTTTTTTGTTAAGAATCCTAATTTAAATCCCAAAGGTTGCGGAATGGGGACGAGGGTAAAGACTTAGCGCTGCGATGCTATATCTTTGGTGAACACATTCCTTGTTGCTGGCAGAGATCAACAGTACAATTAGGTGCCGCATTGAAGAAAAAAAATAAAACCAACAAGACTGCGTGTACAATTTTAATAAAAAATTCTACTATCGAGAGTGTGTCTGCGCTGTTCAGTTTTGGATGCCACCGTAGTGAGTTGGATAATCAGGGGGAAGAGTAGAAATGCCTCAGACAGGCTGGGCGACGTTTCGATAGGTGAACCTATCTTGTCTAAGATAGGCCTTTGACAAAGATAGGTCCTCCTGTAGAAACGTCGGCCGGTCTGTGTGAAGCCCTTCCACTCTTCATCCTGGTTATCCTACTACGTGCTCCTATCTGACAGCCCCCTCTTGATTTTAGCTTACCGTGGTTTTAGATTACACGTGATTTGCTCCACGCGAGACCACGAAATGGGGGATATATGTGTTCATTTGGTAAAATATATTTATGATCATAAAACATCACCTTCATATGACGTTAAATTGTCACTGTTCTTCAAAAGGAAAGCATAGACCTATTTCACGTTTGCCAACATGGTAGGCGCCAAGCGACGTCACGGCGCGTAGGGTTCGCCCAGTCGTCTCAGCTGAAAGCGCGCGCCGCCAGTATCTATGATCACGTGACCACAAGCGCACCAGGTACACAAGCCGCCAACAGCGCGTCAGGACGCCTCTCGCTTGTTTACAAGTGGCGACCGCTACAAAGGAAGTTGCAGTGACTGCATAGCGGTTGTGAAATCAACATATGAGCTATGAGGATGTGTAGCTCTAGCTTTTAGAGCCTCGTGAAAACATACGAAGTATCATAACGATGGAAATGGAGCTCATTCTGCGAAATGTCATCGTCGTTGCTGCAGCCTAGTGACACAATGCGCATTTAATTAATACTAGTGCAAGGACAGACCCAGTTCAGCAAGGATACAATATGCACATGCGCGGTATAAAAGTACGTAGCCACGAATCGCTACCGTAAACCCTTGCATATTAACAAATGGGCCGGACTTGTTATTCATGAAAACAACAAGGGCGACCTCGGCGACACTTTCATCCGCAATTCGCTTGCGCCAATGCTTCAAAAATATGCTGTGAACGACACACACACACACACACACACACACACACACCACACACACACACACACACACACACACTCACACATGCTAAGCCCATGTTATGCTTTTATATGAATTACACTTGCCCATTTACTACGAACGATTTCTGTATTGTTTAGGGCAACTCCTACGTTAGCCCTTCGGCGTTGCAGTATGTTGAGAAAAAATAAATGATACATTTTTTTTCAACTACTTTATTTATCGGCTTTATGAGACCACTCTTCAGGCTTATTGGACTGAATGGATATGTGTACAAGGCGGAGGAAAACATACAATAGTCGGCCAGCGGCTACAAAGCTACCACGCTCGTGCGCTACCATGCATGGCAGACAACACCCACACACGCTCTTATTTACTGCGCTACATTGAACATGTATATATATATATAAGCCAGAGTGCTTTTCCCCACTCAATCTATACGCTAATAAAGCCAGCGGGTGCCCTAAGAAACCACAAGCTTTCTCTGTGTTTACTCCAACTCAACCTCGCGAGGTTGAGATGACCTTTAAAATATTGTATCGCGAGTGAACACAAAGTATTCGTCTAGTGCATCGGTGTAACCTTCACACAAAAGATGTTGCTTGCCCTCATGCAAAAGAAAAACACCAATATAACTCTCAGATAAACATGTAGAGCGGTCAGACATTCGCTAAATGTGGACAACTGAATTCAAGAAAAAAGAAACCTCCAACTGACATTTACTTTTCTCGGCCCAGCGTCTAAATATCTGGTATTTCATATAATCCACACGAGGGAAGCCCCGTGTCTTAGAGCCTTGCGTCACGTATACGTGAAGAAAGTATACGTGTAAGCGCAGTGCACCTTGGGCCCTCCTACGATACGACCGGAGAAGCTACTCAGGCATTGAAGTTTCAGTATTTTAGGAATAAACCCACATATTGGATCTTGATACAAGTGTGTCCACTTATGCAAAGTACAAAAGCAGAACAGTTCCCCAGCAGAAAATTTATACGTGATGGCTTAAGCAATGGCACATTAAGGACGACACTTATGACGGTATATTGGTAGACTCTCATTTCGGTGGTTGAAATATATACCACTCGAAACCGACTAAGGCTATAAAAAAATACCATTGAGAAGGGCTCCATATAATTGCGAGGACCTGTGGGCCGCTCACTACCCGAAATGGGCACATTACCCCAAAGAAGTCTGGGTGGCGCCACCAGTCGGAAAGCCATGATGGCGTCGCGGCAAGAAATTTTCAATTCCTGCTGTTGCGGATCCAGTGGCACGCATACAAAACATGCTTTCTCATTATTCGCTGGTCCGTAGTTTGCGACCTTTTTTTTTGGTTATTGCGGGTCTCAGATGAATGACAAAGGCAGCATCTATAATGCTCGTATGCGGGAAAGCGACAAATATTAAATATTCGTTTTAGTTGAATCAGCAATGGTTCTCGGTGGCCGTCGTATTCCTGCATCACGTTTTTTTTGTTGTTGTGTTTCGCTGCACACGATGAGAGAGAAAAACTGGAACATGTCCGTGCTTGAATACGGAAGCGCGTTAATGAATGCAAGGCAGTCAAACGTGTTCGGCAGTAATTCACACTCGTAAGATGCCAATTTACAGTAATATGCTATGTTGTTCAGAGGGGGTTCCTTTTATGAATATATTTGTTACCTCCATAAGTGTTATTTGCATGAGAGACATCAGCGTACCCTGCGAATAGTGTTTATGCCGGCATGCCAATCCCCAACCGCACTTGCGAACACCCATAGAATACAAGGCTCGTAAACTATTTTGAAAGTGCTATTCCGAGAATGTCTTAGCATCCTGTGGGTCTCTTTTCTTCTTGTGACTAACCGATCAATCATCGTGTAGTTTAGTTTCAAGGCATTCCTCGCAATAATTTGGACCCTTTATCTCACTACAAAAACAAGCTGAGGTGAACTGCGTAAGCTTCATACAGCATTGTAGCGATTCCCCAAAACTCGTACATACCAGTTTAGACAGTTAGCTCGGGCTTAATTTTTTTGCATTTGATTATCCCTGAGCTTCATAAGCATCACTTGGCGCGAGACTAGACATCGATTCGTTGAGGGAAAGGACGTTTGATTATTACGTGGCCCACGTCACTGAGTGCACTGTCGAAACAGTTCAGACGCAAGCTTCTTTACACAATTTCGACTTCTTTCCACGTTTGTTAAGGTAACTATTGCTATCATTAGTGCTCCCACGTGAACTGGACCTCGCGTATGACGAATCGGTTCATACCAAACCGACCTATATATGGCGACATATCCTAGGTGATTCTGGGAGTTTAGTAGCTGCTGTAATCACGATCCATTGGTGGGCAGTGATATGCAGGAGATTTTTTGAATAGTCTTGCAGGAAAACGAGAATCAGTTGTTTTACGTCAGTATGCTTTAAACCTGAGTAGCGTTTCTTCTTTCGTTGTCACAGTGACGCCCTCAGCCCTCTGCGTTTTGTTTCCAACTTTCCACTGCATATATCAGAAGCTATGTACAGAAACCAGATGACATATTTGAACACATACCAAGGGGAAGATAGACAAGAAACGTTGAAAAACGAAAGAAATGTGACGTTGAATAAAATTAGCGTCCCATCTGTGAGTACGCTATGCCGACATTTTTGTGACAATAGTCTTTCTCGGGGACCTTCGACGGAAAAATTTTGGTCTGTTTGTCTGTCTGTCTGTCTGTCTGTCTGTCTGGTCTGTCTGTCTGTCTGTCTGTCTATCTGTCTCACTGTCTGTACATTTGTCTGTTTGTCCACCCTAACGATACCTCAAACAGCACCAAACGGCCAACCCCATCCGCAGCACCCACCAATATTGCTCAAGGTTTAGCGTTCATAGTTGTGCGATTGTGAATTAAAAAGCAATTATTGCGCATATTTGATGCGCTACAACAACGCTTCGATGTTTTGTAAGTCTGCCTTCATACTAGACGAGGCACACACAAGTAACTTTAAGGAATGTAGCGTTCAATTGCGCTGCGCTGGACAGTGCAACGCGATGCTCAAAAAGTGGGTTTCAACGCTTTGCTACGACGTCACGGTGGTGGCACCTGCCCGTCGCTTTGCGTTCTACACCTTATCAACCTCCGAGACTGGCGCGCATCTTTCCTCCGCGGGCTACACGCCTTCGTATACGAAGATAACTGCCAGATAGCACGTGGTGTCTAACATGCCTCGATGTGCTCGTTTGCCTCCACTGCACGCTCGAGGCACTCTAACGCAGCGCCTGCAGGATACCATTCACTGATTTTCTTGCACAAAGCATCAAATAAACGTTTTGTTCACTCTCTCCAGATGCAAGACTATCGTCTTTCTATGACATTTGCGGCAAAACATGCAGATTTGGAACAAATTTTTTATAAGTATTGTTATACCCAAGCGCATTCTTCGTTTATTTTTTTTCTCAGTGGTGGTTGCACCTAAGGCGGTAATCAGTCTTTCTCAGACATCTTTTGAGGGCACTTATCAAACATGTTCTGCCGTAGGAAGGCCAGCTATATGCGGCTCTTTTCTTGATATGCAATGAGAAGTCCCAAGGCATCTCAAGTGCATCGAAAGCCCTCGTATAGCATCTATGAATGACTATAGCTTAAAATCCCAGATCCAAGATACCTTATTCATTTTAAACCAAGGCACGCAAAAGTGAGACAAACCTCTGCTCATCAGATACATTTCTGCACTCTTTTACTATTGTACGAGTGGCGCTTCCATTTTTTTTTTTCAGCTTAAAGAAGTAGTCCCAAAATGGCTCAGGTTGAGTCAGAGACGTTTCAGTGGAGTGTTCAAAATAACGTTCACAATGTTATGTTCTGTAAGTAAGTGGCGACCGAAATTTGTGAGCGCCTTTCTTCCTCTAAATCGGTGACTACTGACTCAATAATTGCAGACTGGAATATATTTTGGGCCCAGCATGACATGAATGTTTATTTATCTGTTCAAGAAGTCAGGACATGAATCAGTTTCTATTTCTAGACCTACTCCTGGGTCCCATGAAACACATGGTCACGGCCACAGAATAGTACCGGCCACGTTAGTGGCTGTGTTCAGCCAGTTGTCAACAATGCCTCTTTGTCTGATGCATTAGGTGTGTGAGTGCTTGTTTCTTTTGTAGACAAAATACTTTGCTTTAACTGTGCCTATTAGTAATGGAGGCCGGCGCTCATTGTTGAAGGTCCGGGATGCCTATACCTAACATCCTATCTCTATTGGTGAAGGAGCCTGGACGAGTCTGAAAATAAGTCAGAAAACCTCGGTTTTTTTCTTAAAACTCACCTCTGTCTGCTACTTCCCTCTTGTCGTTTTCGTCTAGCTGACGCAAAAACCTTCCGTGAGGCTCTGCGCAGTCGTACTAGTAGGAACTTTCTCGCTCGAAAACGTTTGTGAACGAGGATGTTCAGGAGTGAATAAGCATACAGTGAATTCACAACACATACACTCTGTAACAGAGAGAAAGTGTGTGCGTGTTATTTTATTAGAACACATTGAGGTCAGCGTGAGCTATTGCACTCTACCCTTGTACTATCCACAGGGGACAACTGTAACCGAATGGATGTGTAACACGTAAGCGGCTTTATGTACGTCCACTGCATCGACTCGTATTTCGATCGGGCAAAACTTCATTCTAAAAATATATGCCATTCCTACATACGCACGTCGGAACGCGAAGCAGTCAACTGTTGACTACACAGCTCAATTCCGGCAGTAGGCAGGTTTTGTCTGTCTGCAGTTAAGCAAACTTTTGCAGATGCCCGGCGACTAGGAGGCGGCGGTGCCACCGCCGCTGCTTGTTATGTACAAATGGCAACTATATATTCACATCAGACTATGTGGCAGCCAAACTGTGTTGGAACTTTGTGTGATTACTTTTGGCCCACTGAGTGTTACACAGTACACGATTCTCTAGCTTCTTGCCTGTATACAAATTCGATTGCTCCAGCCGGGACTAATACGGCTTCGACTAGATTATCCACCTGGCTATGTGACTACGAGAAAGGCGAACGCTCTCAGTTAGATCGCACTGCTTGATCTCTATAGTATTGCACGATTAGAAGCACCACCTGTGCGCACTGCAAGCGGCATGTTTCATGCAAAATATTCGTTTATCAAATGCTCGCGGAGACTTAGGATCGCCACTACATAAAATTCTGCGGGGAGGTACAACACGAACAAGCTGCTTCAAGCACCTCCCTGAATATACGTCACTAAGCCATATTTTCAAGCAATCTGTGAACGACACATTATTTGAAGCATTTCGATGTCCTAATCCCACAACTCTGCAACATGAATAAAATATTCGCACGAACGGAAAATGGCAATCAGCGAAAATTGATAGGCTCTATATAAGGACTTCAAAAATAGGGCGCTATTGTGTTACAGACTGTATATCGTGCCGAAATGAAAGACAGCCAGCAACTGGCTTAGCGAACGCGTCCTTAACTTCTGTTCCTGTCATCTGGTTCTAAAAGCTCGCTGAAAGAAAGAAAATGAGACTGAAGAAACTAAATATTGTAACTTGAAACTTAGAATGCAGCCTTGCTTAGAATATTATATAACGTGTTGCTTTTCAGGTTGGGTAAGCGCTGCGGGTCCCAGATAAATGCTACCGTCTGACAGCGTTTTTTATTCTCGTATTCACGCACCTTCTACGGTTTATTTCAATATACCTGTTTACCTTCCATAGGTGCAGTAAAATATTTCTGATGTAGTGACATGGCTTTCATATGTGTACTCTTGTCATCTTTTCTTTTTTTTTTCGCTAATATAAAGCTGTGAGTATAACAACGTCGTCATTTACTTTCTTGAGGTTGATGGTTTATTTATTTTTTTGCGCTAATATGTGTCTCAGTCTGTCATGCACCACCAGCCAACCCAGCAACTCACTCTTGCAAGGCTCAGTGGTTAATGCCTTGCATTCCAGACGCGGAGGTCCCCGTTCAATTTCGAGCGCCGCAGTCCTTTTACTAGATTATTTTTCTTCCGTTTTTATATAAGTAGATACGTATACATATGGTGCATGATCTCGACGCCGATGCCAGTGGCGAAATCAAGCCGAGATCTGCCCATGTAATTAATCACAATAAAAATACGTGAAGTCGACATTATTAGCTGGGTATTTATTAAAATGGGCAGCATATAAAGATTAGCAAGGAAACAAACAGCAAGAAGTGCACACACACGGCTTTTAACGCTTCGACACCCTGAAAGCAGAGTACACTGGTTATCACAATATTTTATTTATTTATATTTACATACCGCACCCCTAGTATGTGTTGTAGCAAAAATGGAAGGTGCTATTAATTTGAAGCAGCAAAAAATGATAGTGAGTATAAAAGGCGAAAGTGAAAAGGAAGTTTATTACACGTTAGTGAGAAGTTGATCAACTGCAATCATGAGGTCATTTAGCGGTAAGAAGCGTGTTACCAGTAAGTCACAAACATGGCTCTGTTGCACAAAATTATCTTCTTGAATGATCATAATATTTTCACTATATCTCCAAACGTATGCCACTTTACCTGGTTCAAGCACAGGAACGAGGCGGCTGGATTTCCACGAATGAGGCACAAATCCGCTGCTCCACGAGTCGTTGTACATAAATAGAAGGGCCCGTCGAGCTGCTTTACTGAGGTTTGCAAAGAGCCATGTACGTGATCCCATCCGGTCCCGGCGATGAAGATCGTTTGCATGCTGTCAAGGCCACTTGGAGTTCCTCTAGAGTGAAAAAGGTGTCCATTTTGAATTTCTAGAGACTGGGGCGTTTTCCAGGTGACACGTGGTGCATGTGGACGCCTGACCGGTAACTTTCACGCAGAAATCATTTGCTACTTTCATTACGGTGTGGCCTTGGTGGAAAGACAGACACTTGAAGGGGCGATGGTGATGTGGTGATGTTCGTAGGCCACGAACACTCTTCGATGTCTGTGTCCAAGGCTTGTGTGGATCCAACGATTCGCACAGATATTTCCACCGAAAGGACTGAAGTGAATTGATTCGCCGCTGAATTTGTTTTCTGTGGGCGCCTTGCCTCCCTTAAGTAGTGAATGGACTTACTGCGCCTATATTTTCATTCTGCATGACGACGGATTGCTCTGAGCCGTTCCAATTCCACTTCATGTCGACAATATTTTAAGTAGGTTCAATGTGATAGGTCACTTTCTTGAGCAGCACCTCTAATGCATTACCTCGAAGGTGTCAAGAGGAGGCGCTTCATTTTCTTGACACCTCTCTTCCGTCAGTGTCCTAAACTTTGTCCAGTCGATGCGAGTCGAAGTGTCGTAGTTTTGCGATTTTTCCAGGCCCTCGATTTTCAAATAAGTTGGTATGTGGTCGCGACCATTAGTTTCATAGTCTGCGAACCACTTAACCTTTCCATTTAGGCTTCGTGACCAAATGTCAAGTCAAGGCAGCTGCTGTATGTCGTTCCCCGTAGAAACGTTGGGCTTCCGTCGTTTACACAAAGCAGCTGCTGCTCCAGAGCAAGGAAAATGCTTGCTCCCGCGATGGTGAGCGCGATTTTTTGACTTCCCATATTGGATGGTGAGCGTTGAAATCTCCGGTGATGATCCATGGTCCAGGTGTGGTTGTTAACAGTACACGTATGTTCTCAGGTTCCAAACGACATGAATGTGTTATATATGTGTCTACTAGCGGGAAATTGAGGTATCTACGTTTATTGACAAGCAGACATACTGGTTGTCATCGTGAGGTGCTACACAGTGCTCGATATAGGTAAGGTGGCATCTGATATATACAATGACTTTAATTTGTTCGCTACAGCTAGCCGACCTAAAGGGTTCGTACCTGGATAGTCGTATTGCAATTGTTTAGCCGTGGCTCACAGATAGATTAATTAGAAACTGGTTTTTAAACACAAATTGTTGAATATCAGAAATACGGAGCTAAAGGCCTCGGGCATTCCACTGACAACTTGAAGCTCCTTGAATTCTTTACGAAAGGCTTGTAGAGGAGGAGCCATGGTGCCTTTCCAGACTTGATAGCACCGGCTTCAGCGCCTCCATTAACTGAAGTGCACTCTTACCAGCCGACTGTCGATGCTAGTGAGGAGCATACGAATGGTATACATGAGGGCCTTTACCATGGCTACGGTTTCTTTATCGTGACTATCACCGAATTCGCGTTCCGAAGTTATTGTAGACGAGCGATGCGGTGGCTCAAACGGTTGGTCTATCATGGGCAGCGCTGGCCATGCTTCAAGTTGGCCGGGGATGCTTTTGTTTTGCTTGGATGACTTGTCGTTGGCGTATCGGGACGCTTGAGGTGGTATGCGGGCGATCATTTGGTGAGGTTCAGTCCTTGCTTCGGCACTGGGCCTCCTCAGTGGCTTCCGGCGACGAGACCGCCGGCGTCGAATTTTGGCAGCGGCCTCCCTGTGAGTTGAGCCGTCTGGGACAATTTGCCTCAACACTTGCATTTCCTTTTTCATGCTTGGGCAATCTTTCAGCGATGCTTCCGCAGGGCCATGACAGTATCGACATTTTCGAAGTTCGGCCTAGCAAGCGTCTTCGCTATGTGATTCGGAGCATGGAGAGCACACGGCCAGGTTTGTACAAACGGCACTGACATGCCCCAATCTATAACATTTTCGGCATTGAAGGGGCTTCGGTAGGAAGGGTCGCACTGTGTGTCCAAAATGGCTGACCTTGACTTGAGATGGAAGGCTGTCTCCCTTGCACACGAGCTTCACGCAGCGTGGTTTGCCAAAGCGACGGGCTTGCAGTATGGTAAGTTCTGCAGACACCGATTTGATGAGAGCAGCAAAGTCCCTTTCGCTAATGAAAATGTCGACATCGTAAATGACCCCTGCAGTAGAGTCGCGGCCATCAGGTATGTATGAGCGAACATAGATGTTATCCAACATCGTGACGTTGCTCAAAACTTTCAATCTGCTTGGTTGAGGGACGTCTATGGCGAGGATATTCTTACGGTCATAGATCCGCACGTCCGCGATATGTCCCTGGGTGAGTTCCTCAAAAGACCTAGACGTAGCTTGAAGATTGAGCCGGTTGAGACTATGAGCCGCATCGAGCGGCACAAACAGTATTGTGTATATCGTAGGCTCTCGCCTCTTCGTAGCATTCTTACTTGTTGATGGAGACGGCATCACTACACTTCTTTTTGGCTGCCACCTTGTCACAGGCACGAAGTCGCCTTCGTCGGAGCTTTCGTCGCTGGCCGGAGAGTAAATCAGCGTGTCCTCGCTCTCGGCATCCCTCGGGTGGCCCGTATGCTTTCTCGTGGTAGCTGCAGCTGACGCCGATGGTTTCGGAGGAAGCCCAGGCGAATTTACGTCCATCGCCACAGTCACTGGAACAGTGTCTTCAACAAAGTCAAAGAAAAACTTTAAAAATTACCGATACTGACAGCAGTGTTCTACGCCAGAATCACTTCGTCGTCGACCCCTCCCTCAGATTTAGGTGCACGTTACAGAACCTCAGGTGGTCTAAATTTCCGGAGCCCTCCATTGAGGCGTCGCTCATAAAGGTATGGTGGTTTTGGGACGTTAAAACCCACATATCAATCAAGTTTTGGAGCATATTTAGCGGAACTAAAACACGAGATATCCGAATAATCCAGTCTGAGGTTCCAGTGGCTCCTACCGAGTGCTGCAACACTTTTAAATAATGTCTTTGCTGCACGCTTTCATAACAGCATCCCCACTATGTAACCACATTCAATGAGTGCCACTTTGCTTGCCATTAGACCCCACAACCATTGATGCAGTTGGTGTCGAAAAACTCGTTGCAAACTTGAAAGTGTCATAATCAGCTGGTCCATTATAAATTTTGTCTAATGTTTTGAAGTCTACCCAAATCTATTCTTTCTTTTATTGCCAAAAACTTTTGAACAGTCATTACAGACGTCCTTACTACCATCTGACTGGAAGGCTGGGAAGGTGGTCCCTGTGCATAAATCTGGTAATGTACATTTCCCCAATAAGTGCGGGATCATATCGTTGACATCAATTCTATTAAAAATCTAAGAGCTTATTCATTTCCTCAAAGCTCGTTGAATGTGTAGAATCTAATCTCTTCTTTATCATTTATCAGCATGGCTTTCGAAAAACAGTGTCACGCGAAACACAGTAGCTGTGTTTTACTAACGGCTTGTTTATTTCCGCAGATCTTGAATTTGATACCGACTGCATATTTTCAGATTTGGCGAAGGCATTTCACTCTGTTTCACATGAAATACTCATTTTCAAGCTTCCTCAGTTAAACATCAACCCCAGTGTGCTCACATGAATTAAGGAATTCTTCTCTAACCACAGTCTATACGTGACATCTAACCATTTTGGTTCACCTAGTTCCGCAGTAACATCTGGTGTACCGCAAGGGTTCGTTTTAAGCCCGTTGCATTTGTTAATTTACATTAACGATCTTCCTTCTTGTGTTCTTCTTCTACTGTCCGACTTTTCGCAGATGACTGTGTCCTCTACCAGAAAACGACCAGTCACGTGGATCATCTTAACCTTTAACGTGACCTAGATAGCATATTCGCGTGATGAAACACATTGTTCATGACACTTATTATATCGAAATGCAAGAGCATGTAAATTTCGCGTCGCACTACCACCCAGTGTTTGCATACTTATTCCCTCAATAACTTTTCATTACCATCTGTGGACACTTATATATCTTGGTGTTCACATATCTTCTAATCTTTCCTGGAATAAACACACGGAATATGTGAATAACAACGCTAACCGCAAGCTTGGTCATCTGCGCCGTATATTTTCTTCAGCTCCATCGTCACCCAAGCCAACATTGTATAAAAGAATCGACAGATCTAAATTAGAGTATGCATGCGCCAAATGGAACCCAACTCATGTCATTATCATTCAATCTCTCGAAGCCACTCTGAATCGCGCAGCATTGTTTCATCTTATTGAATTATTCACGTCATTCCAGGCTCACATCCATGATTAGCACCCTAAACATGCCTAATCTTTCATTGCCGCGTAAATAGTCTCGCCTTCACCTTTTTCACAAAATCTATCATTATAACAGCTATTTGAAGGAAGCCCTCGTTTAAACCTTGATTCACATCACAAAAGACCGACCATCGCTTTGAGGTTGGCTTACCCTCCTATTGCACGAGACTGTATGAAGATTCATTTGTGCCAAGGACAAGCAACACCTTAAACAACCTTCGCGTCTCATCGCCTATAACGGACCTAAAGGACTTTAAGTTCGCCTTACATAACGCCCTGTAAGCTTTTTCCCTGCCTCGCCGCGGTGGTCTAGTGGCTAAGGTACTCGGCTGCTGGCCCGCAGGTCGCGGGTTCAAATCCCGGCTGCGGCGGCTGCATTTCCGATGGAGGCGGAAATGTTGTAGGCCCGTGTGCTCAGATTGGGGTGCACGTTAAAGAACCCCAGTGGTCAAAATTTCCGGAGCCCTCCACTACGGCGTCTCTCATAATCAAATGGTGGTTTTGGGACGTTAAACCCCACATATCAATCAAAATGTTTTCCTGTTTTTTCTTTCTTTTTTGATTTTTTCTTGAAAACTGCATTTACGATTGTTTACACCACTACTTTCTGTAGTGCCTTCGGGCCTTGAAAGTACCTTTAATAATAAATAAACAAATAAATAAATAATTATTTATGAATAAATAAATAAATAAATAAGTATACCATAAGATGCGCATAGATTCACAGTGCATTACTGAAAGAAGCGCGTCTCTAAGCTTGGACGGCAGGCCCAGCCGCTTGTTTCTTATCGACTTTCAAAATTCGGGAGACCATAAGCTAGTATTACTTTTCTAGCAGCAATGTTTTACTATGTATTGCAACTCATCTATTGTGCAAAGTTTTGTATACAATGCTTTCACAATATTTTCGCTACTTTCATATAATCTTCGACTGTTGATGCCATGCGTCACGACAACATCATCAAGCCAGTTAGTGAGGGTGGGTTAAGAATAAAACACCTTTATCTGGTGATAACAGTGTCAATATTTTCTTTTTTAAGACAATTTGACTTTTCTAATTTGTTGATTCATGCAGGTTGTTGATTGCAATAGTGGATTGCTTACTAGGAATAATTGTTTCATTCAACTTCTAAGAACACCCGCGTTTTCGGGGATGCATGCAGGAATTTTACCTCGCAGTTCAGTTTCCTAAATCTTAATCTTCTGTAGCAGACCTGCACACAGTATCGTGCAAGGTACTGTATAGGAATCTAGTAAGTGCGCTCTTTCTGCCTCCGTTGTGCCGGTCATTGTACTCCCATCTCTCAGGCCACGATGTCTGAAAAAGAGTGTAGAGAAATTCACATTCCACCGATTTCAAAACCATTCTTCTATAAACTCTTCTCTCAAACATTTCCGGTAAACACATTGTTAAAAAAAGAATCAACATATTTGCACAGCGCAAGACTGCGAGTAGTTACGACGTAACTAAAGAAGAAGAGACAAGGACAGAAACAGCGCAGAAAGAGCCCAAGCATCTGTCTTATCAAGTTAAAAAGGAAAAAGGTAATTTGGTTCCCTCTGTTAACTGCCGCTTATGTAATGTGCCGGAAACGACTGAAAATTGCTTTGTTCGCTGCAAAGATGCCCTTCTGTTTTGGGATGTGCCCCGCCGTGGAGGTCTAGAGGGATCTAATTCCGGCTTCAGCGGCTGCATTTTTGACGGAGTTGAAAATGCCGTAGGCTAATGTGCTCACATTTGGGCGCAACTTAGAGAACCCCTGGTGGTCGAAAATTTCGGACCGCTTCACTACAGCTTCTCTCGAATTCAGAGTGTGGTTTTGAAACGTTAATCTTTTCTTAGAAAAAAAAAGCGTGACGTCAAAGCTGTATCTACACGTTTGGCGAGGATGGTCACCGATGCCAGTAGCGCACTTTTGCACTCTATGACGAAAATCGCGAAGGTTTTGCGGCCCGGCTACTTGGCTGCGTCTATGCAACGTGCCTGTAGGTCAATACGATGGCTATTCCTGATTCAGCTGACCCTGGGGAGGCGCTTTGCTCAGTGATGTCGAGAGTGCATGTTGCGAGGGATCTGCCGAACTTCAAGGCATTCTCGGAGCTGTGATGCTCTTTTGCTTCTACGTTCTTCATCGGGTTCTAGGGTGGTTTCGTACCCTGTACATGAAAAGACAGCGCGCACTGTCGGTGAAAGCTTGAGTCTCTGGACCTGGTTGATGAGGTGTGCTTCGACGAGTTATTCCCACGTAATTTGATCTCCTATTCGAAGCAATTAGTCAGTAAAAGTGGCTGGGTGCAGTCCTACAGCAAGCTCGTTAGTCTTTCGTATCAGCGCAGTTAGTTTTTCGCTTTCTGTGTCTTCAGGCTGGGGTAGGGTATTCTGTAAGTTATGTGGTTGTAAAGAAGGGCTGTACCATTGTCAGGATGTCGTGCTCTTCGAAGCTTTTGCGGTGGTTAGCCACCCTTCAAAATAGGTGAGTGAGCTGTGTCATGGTGTTCTGCAGCCGGGCTAGTGCTGTGGAGCCAGACCCATATTTATGTAAATGTAGTCCAAGCACAGAAAGTGAGTCAACCCGTGGTATTTGGACTCTTTGTAGAAAGATTTCTGGGTCTGGTGCGCCAGAACTTATCCGTCTATCTTGAGTGTGTGCCCCAAGTACTAACAAATCTGGATTTTCCGGAGCCCGTTGAAGGCCGCAGGTCTTGAGATATTGTTCTGTAAGGTTAAGTGCCTCCTCAAGGCGCTCCTTTTTTCACCCGTACTTGCACCTCTTGCCCACATAGTAATATTATCAGGGTATGACGCGATATGTATGCCAGGGACAGTATCTAAGAGACGTTGAAGCTTGAGAAGGGCCACGTTGAAAAGCAGTAGTGAGATCAATAAGCTTTGCAGCGTGCCTTTTGGGATTTGAAAAAGCTCGCTCCAGATATTAACAATCCTTTTCGTGGCTGTATGGTTGGTGAATAAACCCAGCATGTACGCGTGTGTTTTGGCACCGCAGCGCCAAAAGGTTGCGTAGAACAGCTTCGTGGTTAATATTGTCAAATTCCCCTTCTAAAACCAGAGCTATACCATGATACTTGTGCTTGCTCAAGTGGGGAAGAATTTCTTCCTTTATCTGAAAGAGGTCGTCTTGTGTGCGAGGCATTTGACGTACACTGAACATGGGGCTTGCGTGGTGACAATTTTCTTCATGGTGTAGGTTAGATGCTCATTTACCATGTGCAAATGAAGTTTCCCAGCGCAAGAGATAAGGCAAATGAGCCAAAGACTCGCAAGGTTATAAAACTTTTAAAAAAGAACCTGTAACATATTGTAGCTGCCACATCAATTGCGGTTAGAAGTTGTTAATTTAATTTTAGACATACGCAATCATATTATATGTGTACCCCTTTGATATAGTTGTCCAGTCAGGTTAGGGTCAATGGTGATTCCAGTGTTGACTCCGCTGTTGAAGCATTCAAATAACCATACATTGGGATTCCAATATATATGATGCAGCAAACTGAATTCGAGAATTTCTCGACATCAGAGGAGCACATTAACAAAGTATACGTATCATATTCACAATGTCGAACCCTAGAGAGCACCTCGTTTCGATGATCTGACTCCTGACGGTACGTCATGTCACACCAACTAGTGCACCATGGACAATTACTCGCTGAACGCTTCACATCAAACACATTACCACAAGGCGTCGGATTTGCTGTGTCTCAACTCGCATTTCTTAGTCACCCATGACAAACGAACTGCCAAATTTTGGGACATGAAATACAATGCCGCTGCGAGTTTTGGGTAACTCTGGTATTCTGGACAACAAGAGTATTTTAGCCAACACCTAAATTTAAGAGTATGGATGTTTTCGCATTCAACGTATGGTCCAACCGTAGCCACCATTGTCATAAGTCGAATGCGCGCGAAAGCGCTGAATGCGTCCTTCCTTCTCCATTCTTTTTTTCTCATTTTATTTCCCTCCCCCATCCCCGCGCGGAACCGTGAAGGTGCCTTCGTTCACAGGTTTAAGAGAATTTTATTTTATTTTCGGATATATCTGACACAGATTAGTGCACACGAAAAATGGACAATGGTGATCAATGCGTATGTACAATGCAAGCTGTTATATACAGCGAAAGAACTTATA
The DNA here is from genome assembly GCF_013339725.1 of Rhipicephalus microplus. Lineage (NCBI taxonomy): Eukaryota > Metazoa > Arthropoda > Arachnida > Ixodida > Ixodidae > Rhipicephalus > Rhipicephalus microplus. The sequence goes on along the minus strand of NW_023613937.1, from coordinate 21,693 downwards.
GCGTATGCCAGCGACGTACAATGCAAAAATTGTACAACAAGACCGACTTCAGACATCGAATGATTGAACTTAAATAAACAGTAAGGCTATATGAACAAACAGGGCAGGTCAGTCACAGTGTTGGGGGAAGTTTCGCATTCACCTGTGAGGACAATTTGCTCTCGCACTGCAAGAACAATTAGCACAAAAGGACACGTTTCTAAAAAAGAAAAGAAAAATATACACTGTAATGTAAGAGGTGGCACAAGCTCTAGCCCACCTCCTCAATAGGGAGGAAAAGCACGGACACTGATGTTTTTACGATATAAATCGCGTAGACCAGCGTCTGAAAAAAGCCTCCTCTCCCAGCATTACTAGTTCTGCGTTGAGATGCATAAGCATTACGTTTCTTAGCCGATGTAGCAGAGGAAACATGGCTCTTTGAGGGCGTCCCCTCGGACAGGCCAGTCCCCTTCGTTCCATAAGACGAAGGCTCCGATAGCCATTAAGAGTGCAACAAAGTTATCCCTGTGGCTAGACTTCCACTGGATAGTTATTTGGACCATTCTGGCAACCATGCGCCAAAAGGTGCGCACTACTACATTCATGGAAGACATGGTTAAGTGTTTCGACGCACCGCATTGCGGGCATGTGGCCGAGGGTGCCACACCCCATGCCGCAAGGGGGTCGGCCATTGGTAAAGCCTCGCATTCCTAAGCCAGTTTAGGTCACGGACATCGGAGGGGAGAGACGTGTTTGTAGAGTCCAACGTCTTTTCGCCCGGCATTTCTGGGGTTGTTCCTCAGATAGACTTTTAAATGCTATTATTTGCTCATGTCGGTAAGGGACTTTTCCATAAGTTCTTGAACTGGAAAATCAGTTCGCCATTGTTGCAAAGATTTTAGAAATGACTATTACGCCGGTGGCTGCTCAGAGCTGGTCCCGTGTCGTTTGCTAAACCAAAAAAGTCTTCTAGAGGTTCCTAGCAGATACACTACAAGTTGCCTGCCTCGATACGATGAGTTCTCTAAGAGTGCCCAGGTGTTTTTGAGAGCCAACATGCGGTGCATTACATCAAGTTTGGGTACACTGCGCCCTCTCCATTTTATTGGTAAATGAATCAAAGCTCTAGCAACAGCTTCAGCGTGGCCATCCCAAAAAAGGAGCCACACGCAGTAGCCACTCTCAGCAAAACCAGACGAGGTGGTCGAGCAATTCTGGCTACATAAAGCAGTGTCGCTGTTATGCTGTATTTAATTAGATAAGCTCTTTCAGTAAAAGGTAGTAAAAAGGTTCTGGAGACTTCAATGCGTCTGCCCACTTTGTGTTGGATTTCTTTCCATGTGGTGCAGGCTACCTCACCAGTCGAAAGGAAAGTTACACCTAAGGCTTGAACTCCTGGACGATTTGGGCGCCGTCAGGGAACTTTCCAATATGCATCCCAAAGCACAATGCCTTGCTTTTCCAGGATTAAGACGTGATCCCGACAAGTAACTTCACAAACCGAACAAGACCGTTGTAGTGTTGCTACTACGAACGTTCATCGACGAATAGATAGGGTATATTAGGCGAAAGGAGCTGATATCTTACGCAGGGCTTTTTGCTGTTACTCTTAGCTCAAACGGCGTGCCCTTCGCGTCACTCCTCTTTAATGAAGCAAGATACCGTGGAACCGGTAGATACGTCAATTTTTTACTTAACGGACTGCAAGATACACTATTTGCACTAGCTGTGCTCTAATATCACCCAAAAGTGTCGTCGGTAGTCAGCGATCTGCTCTTCTGTAAAATCAGCTGGCTTGCTGGCTTCAACTGTTGGAGGGCCTGATCGGCCCTCCCACAGTTGTCTATTTACATGCGTAAGCTCTATAACAAACACGGTTGCTCTTGTAATTCGCGTAATATTAAAACAATTGGCAGATCCCACGTACAGTGGGAATCGATGACATGCGAAGCATGAATGAGAAATGTTGATCTGTCACTTTAGAATGAGCACAACGTTACGAGGAGGAGGTAAATGATGCCTTACATGTCTTCCGTGTCATAATTATTTTGGTTGGATGTGTTGTTTACCTTCATCATCTATTCGCGTCACGTGATACCAAATTTAGTTCACGTGGAGCTAGCGAAACGGCCGTGAGCACTCTTTGAGCGTGGTAGGTTGTCATTTTCTTGTAAGACACACTTAGCAGGATTATCATGTTCACGCCAGTCATATATTTCGTCATCTATTACGTCACGTTACTCCAATTTTGGTATTTGTCTATCTATTAAAACGGCCGCGAGCGCATCGAGAAGGGCCCAATCAAGTTTTTTCAATCCTCCTTTTTTCCTAATGCTGTCCAGAAGGCCCAAGATGCGGCGGTGAGGCTGGGCCTCCCCGGCCCAACGTAAAAGCGGCCCACGATCCTACCCCTATAAAACGGTGGTGAAATCCTTCAGGACCCCAATAAGTATTTTCATCCATCCATCCATGCATCCATCCTTGGGCCCAACATACACTAATGTAGCGTCGACGCGCGCGCACGCTGGGCACAGCGACGCTACGTTAGCAAAACGGAAGCACTATAGAGTGTGACGCCAGGCGCGACAAACGTCCGTTTTGCGCGGTCCCATGGCAGCCTGCGCAAAATGGGACATGGTGCATTTTTCGCCGATGCATTACCCAGAAAACACTTCGTCTCCCCCTTATCGTGACGGAGGGATGCCGGACGCGCTGAAACGTGCATGAGCCAAATCACCGCAGCGGGGCGCTCGCCTGCGAATATATGACAGGCCCGGCTCCTGGCGTCACAACGCCGACGTGAAGCGACGAAATAAACGCCGGTGAGCACGCGCACGGCGTCATGTCAGAATGTATATGTGCCTTGACTGTGGCATGTAGTACATGTTCCCACATGACACGCATCTCATGTTAATCATGTTTGCAACCAGTCATATACCATCATCCTCCATTGGCGTCACGTAATACCAAATTCGGCATATGTGAGGGAAACGGCCGAGAGCGCATCATCAGTGCGGCATGCAGTCATGTTGTTACATGACACGCATGACTTGATTATCATGTTTGGATGTGTCATGTACCTATGTCGTCCGTTCACGTAGCGTAATATCAAGGTTTGTACATGTTCAGATAGTGAAACGGCCTGCGAGCGCATCAAGAGCATAGCATGTAATAAGTTGCATGACATGCATCTCATGTTTTTCATGTTTGCACCAGTCACATACCTTCGTCATGCATTCACGTACTGTTAATACCAAATTGGTATATGTGACGCTAGCGAAACTACCACGAGTGCATCATGAGCGTAGCATGTAGTCATGTTGTTACATGACACAGATGTCATGATTTTCATGGTAAGGTCTGTCGCTTGCGTTCGCCATGCAATCATGCCATACCATAAACGAGTTTCGCAACATGCCATGTGAACGAAACAGCGCAAGAGCTGCAGGACCATGCAATGTAAACCTGACATTCATGACACACAGGTCATAGTTTTCATGTTATGACTAATCAAATATGTTTATACAACCAGCCATGTTGTGCTGTAGGAAGTTGGTATCGATACCATTATTGAAACAACCAGGAGAGCTAAAGGTCGTAGGCGGCTAGATAGATAGGCAGACAGACAGACAGACAGACAGACAGACAGACAGACCGACAGACAGAGAGATAGATAGATAGATAGAGATAGACAGACAGACAGACAGACAGACAGACAGACAGACAGACAGATAGATAGATAGATAGATAGATAGATAGATAGATAGATAGATAGATAGATAGATAGATAGATAGATAGATAGATAGATAGATAGATACGCTCGAAATCGCCGAAGGTTCGCTAAGAATGCTTCGCATGTAACAAAGCAATGAGGCGTAGCTCACGACGAGTGGTGGCCAGAGTGTTTCGTTGGTGAATCCGGATCACATTAAAACAAAATCTGTGAGAGCTTTGCCTGAAAGTTCCAAGAATATTAGGGCTCACCCTATCCGAAAAATTGCCATGGTGGATACAGGAAAACATGGTGGGCATAGTGGAAATAATAGTGGGCATGGTGGAAATTATGATGAATATAGTGGGACGTAGTGGAAATTATGGTGGATATGCCGGGACATACTGGGCGGTCTGGTGTACAGAAGATGGGTAAAGTGGAAATGATAGTGGAAAGTAGAGGCTAGATTGTGGGTAATCATGGGACACTCTGCCCACCATTGCGATAATGCTGGGAAGCCCTAAGCTTATGGTGGGTGCTGCTTGATATGGTGGGTCACATGGTGTACCTAGCTGAGAAGCTCTGCCCACCATTGTGATAATGCTGGGAAGCAATAAGCAGATGATTGGTGGGCTATAATGGCAGGCTATTTATATAGTGTACCAAGCTGTGATCAGTACACTACATGTTCTACCACCATGATTTCAACCAAAGGTTAGGCCTATAGACCGAGACCGTAAAATTGTGTTATCCATGGTTCTGGGTTTCAGAATACACGATTTCGACGATTAAGAATGACAATACAGCACGGCCATGGCATCAATTATCCTAAATGAAACATTTTTCATTTTGTATGGTGTCTGCTCAAGAAGCAACAAACATCGATGCGACGCGGTTCAAGCACTCCCAGAGAACGTACGTCTCCCCTCACCAACAGCCGCCGGTCGCACTTGCCGGCACTTCTCTAGCTTTTATGCGAGAACCCTGACGTGGCAATTCGTATGCTTGGGGAATTAATATGATAGCGTAATGTTTCTGGCACACTGCATTCGTTTTGGCCAAGTCGATATGCAGTCGTTGCTTTAGCGAAAGAGCTACAGCATTGCGCTGGCACGACTGCCCTCTACGTTGCGCGAAAAGCATCCCAATACTCAATCAAATAAATTAGACAGTCGTATCTATGGAATGAGCTAGAAGCGTCATGAAGCGTGAGGAGATGTCGCCCTTTAGAACGAGCGCGAAACGGATAATAAACTTGGCAGACCCCACCGCTAAACTGTAGCTGCTTCCCAGTCCACTTGGTTTTTCTTTCTTGCAGTTGTGAATTGTAAAAAATGATACCACTGGTGCAATTAACACAGTGGCAATCGTTACAGGCAGCAGTTGCTTCTGTTTAATAAATTTGCAATATTTAGTAGCAGGTGGGGATCTTGTCTATGTCGCGTACACGACAAACATAACTGAAGTTAAACCGTAAGTTCGTTTGTCAACTAACTATTTAAGACACAACCAACGTCATTTTGGTGTGGCGCTCCTCCCTTGGTATGCGAAGCTCCTCTGTGATCAGGTATTCATGAATCGTGTTCAGATGGCATTGATGCAATTCTTTTCGATTGGTTTGCATATCTTCGTTGCTTGGGAGCGTTTTAAACAAGAAGTTCGTGCTATAGCTTTAGAAATTGGGGCTGTTAAATCTTCTATAGAAAGAATGGCGAAAAGATACTTGTTAAAAGTCTTTGCAATCTTTATGAGATGGAATGCAAAATGCCGGGAAAGTACATCAAAGACATTAAGAATATTAAGTGCTAACGACAGTGATATGATGCTGCTCGCTACCAAGGGGCACGTATTAGATTTCGGAACCAGTGCACCTTAAATTCTGAGCCACCGATGCGCCAAGCTATATTGATGAGTAACGCCATTCAATTTCTAAAGTTATTCCAGACTTGTACTTTAACGATGTGCTCATAAAAGATCACGGAGACATTACTTTGGAGTTCGAAACGTACTATAACAGTTTATTTAGCTCTCCCTCTGATTATCTTGACGCTCACCTCAAGGCTAGTTTTGTTTCTCTTGTGAATTCCTTGTAGGACAATGATTGTGCAGTCATTAATGGGCCCATTACTATACAGGAAATCAAGCAAGCGATTGACAACTTGCCTTTATTGAAAACACCGGGCCCTGATGGCATCTCATGCGAATTTTACAAAGCTTTCAAGAAAACACTTGCTCCTATATTGCTGAATAGTTTTCAGATGAGTTGTGACATGGATACACTCCCACAATCTTTTTGCAAAAGTCACACTGTGTTAATACCAAAAACAACTGACAAGGAAAAACTTCGCTTCGTCGAGGGCTACAGACCAATATCGCTGTCAAACGTAGACAACAAAATTTTCGCAAAAGTATTAGCAAAGTGGTTGCAATTTGCTATGTCGGTCTTCATTGGTTCTCATCAGACATGTGGAATCAGAGGTCGATCCATACAAACCATTATACATGCCGCTCGAACAGTGCTTCAATATTGTCATGGTTCTCAAAAACATCTTGCAATGCTACAGGTAGACCTTGCAAAAGCTTTTGATTGTGTTCGTCATACCTTCCTTTTTTCTCTTCTCGAACAAGCTAATGTTAGCAAAGTTGTTCTTAAAGGCGTTAAACTATGCTATAACGAAGGCTCAACTCGTCTGATAGTTAATGGTCAACTCTGCAAGCCAGTTTCTATTCGCACTTCTGTAAAACAGGTATGCCAGATGTCACCTCTTTAATTTGCACTTTATCTAGAACCACTGTGCTTAAGCATAATACAGTCGAGTGGCATTAGTGGCTTTAGTATATTAGGCAGTGAGGTTAAAGTATTGGCTTATGCAGACGACGTCGCATTCTTTTTCACAGATAAACCAAGTGTCGAAAATGCGGTATATACTATTGAAAAGTTAGGCGTAGTATCAGGAGCTCGTTTAAACGCCTCTAAATGTTTAGGATTGTGGGTTGGATTGTGCGGCAGCACACCGAACCACTTTGCAGGAATTAATTGGACAAGAAGTATAACATACCTCGGTGTACTCTTGCATGCATATAGATTCAGTGCGAATTACTGGAAGGAACACGTCCCTAAGCTGAACGACAGGCCCAGGCATTTGTTCCTTATCGACTTTCGATATTGGGAGAGCTGAAGCTTGCAATACTTTCATAGCGACAAAGCTTTACTATGTATTGCAACTTATTCACTGCGCAAGATTCTATATACAACGCTTTCAACGGATTTTCGACACTTTCATATGTTCTTCGACTTTTGAGCCCATGCGTCGTGATAATATTGTTACGGGGAAACAAATACACGGAAGATAGAAAGGAGTGTATTTGCAATATTCACAGATAGGTGTGAAACCTCAGGTTTGCTAGGATCTCGCGCGCCGAATCCGCTTCTTCTTCATCGATGCGTCTACGAGGGGGCGGGGTCATGCCCACTGCCTCGTAATATCACCCCCCGGTGGACGAAGCGCTGTCAAGGTGCCGCTAAGTCAATCAGGACTGGCATTGTAGTAGCGTTTTAGTCGCGACCATGGACAACATCAGTAGGTGTTGTGGCAGAAGGTGAAGGTGGTTCAACGGGAGTGATGAGGTAGTCGACGTCAGTGACCTTTCGGAGAACTTTGTAGGGCCCGGTGTATCGTGAAAGGAGCTTCTCGCACAAGCCTTCACGTTGGTGTGGCGTCCAAAGTAAGACGAGAAAGTCAGCAGGGTAGTCAACGTCATGATGCCAGTCACCGTAGCGGACTTTTTGTGACGCCTGAGAAGCATTGAGCCTAGTGTGCGCGATTTGGCGAGCGACGCGGGCTCGAGAAGCAACGTCCTGAGCATACACCGTTGGTTCGGTAGTATCAGAAGGAAGGAGTGTGTCGAATGGCAAGGCAGGGTTGCGGCCATACAAAAGAAAGAACTGAGAATAGCCGGCGGTGTAATGCCTTGATGAATTGTACGCAAAAGTAACGTAGGGGAGCATTGCGTCCCAGTCACGGTGGTCATGGAGACGCACATAGACAACATGTCTGTAAGAGTTCGGTTGAGGCACTCTGTGAGGACCGTTGGTCTGGGGATGGTAGGCAGTGGTAAGGGATGTTCGGTAGAGCAGCTAAGGAGGATTTTGTCGATAACTTTTGCGAGGAAGCAGTGGCCATGATCCGTCCAGAAGCTGGCACGGAGCTCCATGCCCCAGAATGACGTCATTCAGTAGAAAGTCTGCAACGTCTGTAGCGCAGCTACTTGGCAAGCCACAAGTTATAGCATATCTGGTCGCATAGTCTGTTGAGACAGCGATCCATTCGTTGCCTGACACTGACGTTGGGAAAGGTCCGAGCAAGTCGAGGCCGACGCGGAAGCGTGGTTCCGGGGGAATGTCGATAGGTTGGAGCAGGCCAGCCGTACGGAGAGCAGGACGTTTGCCACGCTGGCAGCGCTCGCAAGCAGCGACATAGCGGCGCACAAATTTATACAGGCCAGACCAAAAGAACCGTTTGCCGCACGCGGACATAGGTGCGTAAAAAACCTAGGTGTCCTGCCGTCAGAGCGTCATGCATATGTTGAAAAATGGTGACACGCAGGTGTCGGGGGATAACCAACAAAAGGTTCGGGCCATCAGGCTTCATGTTGCGGTGGTACAGAATTTCGATGCGGAGGACATATTGACGGAGCGAAGGGTCGGAATGTCCTGAAGATACTCGCTCAATGACCGTCTTGAGGGTTGCGTCCCGGCGCTGCTCCGTGCCGATGTCGCGCAAGTCGGATACGGCGAGCACACAAGCATCGCTCTCATGGACGGCGAGGGTAGCAGGATCCACCTGATAACGCGAGAGACAATCGGCATCTTGGTGTAGCCTGCTAGACTTATGAATTACGTCGAAGTTATACTCTTGGAGACGTAGAGCCCAGCGACCTAAGTGACCAGTTGGGTCCCTTGAGCGACGACAACCAACACAGAGCGTGGTTGGTCCGTAATAACTGAAACTCCCGGCCGTACAAGTAGGGGCAAAATTTCGCTACAGCCCAGATCAACGCAAGACACTCGCGATCCGTTATCGAATAGTTTCACTAAGCTGTGGAGAGAAGGCGGCTGGCATACCCAATAGCACGCGTTTGGCCCCCTGGTGTTGAGCAAGGACGGCGCCGATACCGTGAGCACTGGCGTCTGTGCGAACTTAAGGCGTCGCGGGGCGGGTCGAAGTGAGCCAATACTGGTGAAGTGGAGCAGCTAGATCAGCGTGGAAAACCCAGCTGCTTGGTCTTGGCCCCACAGGAGGGCGCATTTTTTTTTTAGAAGATCAGTGAGTGGTCGTGCAATTGTAGCGAAAGTGCGTATAAAATGCTGAAGTACGAGCATAAGCCCAGAAAACAACAACATCTTTGGTAGTAGAAGAAAGAGGAAAGTTTTTAACAGCACTAATCTTGTCAGGGGTCCGGTGTGGACGCCAGCAGCAGTTACACGATTGACGAAAGACCGTGATTTCTCACCGGCCGAAATTGCACTTTTTCGAGTTTCAGCTGGAGCCCCGCTTGACGAAAAAACGGTTTAGAATGGTCGACAGACGAGTTTAGGTGCTTTTAAATGTTGGAGAAAAAACAATCACATTGTCGAGGTAGCAAAGGCAGATGGACCATTTATAATCACGGAGGAGAGAGTCCATCATGTGTTCGAACGTTGCGGGAGCGTTGCACAGCCCAAAAGGCATAACCTTGAACTGATAAAGGCCATCCGGTGTGACAAAGGCAGTTTTTTCACGGTCTAAGTGGTCGACAGAAATTTGCCAATGGCCCAAACGCAGGTTTATAGATGAAAAGTATTGCGCACCATGTAGGCAGTCAAGGGCGTCGTCGATTCGGGGCAGTGGATATACGTCTTTGCAGGTTATCTTGTTCAAGGCACGGCAGTCAACGCAAAATCTTTAACTGCAATCTTTCTTTTTGGCTAAAACAACTGGTGATGCCCATGGACTTGAAGAGGCCTCTATGACTCCTTTAGAGAGCATATTCTCGACTTCCCGTTGTAGTACCTGGCGTTCGGATTTGGAAACACGATATGGTCGCCGTCTAACAGCACAAGCATCGCCGGTAGGTATTTGATGACGCAAGACGGATGTTTGACCTGAAGGGCAGTCATCGATGTCGAAAATATCTCGGTAGGTGGTCAGAACGTCGTGGAGTTGCGCAGCCTGACAGGGCAGAAGATCAGCGGCAATCACCATTGTGATTTCATCGGTAGGTGCGTTTGCTCGGCTGGCTGCAATAGAAGACGAGCAGTCTTCAGGGTCTAATGCCACGATGTTACATGCATCAAGTGGGGAAACATGACCTAACGAAACGCCTTGCGGGAGAACTTGGGTCGAACTACTAAAGTTGAGAAGCGGAAGCTGAACGTAGTTGTCCACGATAGTCACGATGGTATGCAGCACAGCAACACTTCGCGCCAAGAGCACATCCACTGATGGAGACACTATGTAGTCACCGTCAGGAAAAGCTTGTGATATCGTAAGGCCGCAGACGTGGTGGCTTGCGGTGACAGCCGAACATAATCAACAGCACACAATCGGTGTGACGGTGAGGACGGCACAGCCCCAAGTCGAGGCAGTTCCAGCAGGAGAACGCCGGTTGCACAGTCGATGAGAGCGGCATGAGTGGACAAGAAATCCATTTCGAGAATCAGGTCATTGGAGCACTGCTCAATAACTGCAAAGAGAAAGATGTGGGGTGATCGGCAATTGTCATGCGTGCTGTGCACATTCCTATGATGGCAAGATTTCTTCCGTCGGCGACACGAATAATGCCAGAAGCAGCCGGTGTGAGAACTTTCTTCAGGCGGTGACGATGTCGGGCACTCGTCACAGAAATATGCGCCCCGGTGTCAATAAGTGCAGAAACAGTCATGCCTACAACGTCTACGTCGATCAAATTTCGTCCTGTTGGCAATGCAAGGAGAGGATTTAAGGTCGGAATCGAGGATGCATCTTCACCTCTAAGAGCTGCACTGCTTAGTTTCCCTGATGATAATTGAGAGGGGAGGTTGGGCGTCGTCGTAAAGGAGAAGGGGACGACGGGCAACGTGCAGGCGGCGAACGAGACTGATGACGTCGAGGCGACGGTGAGCGGCTGTGCTGCGTATTAGAGGCATTGAAGGGTGGAAGGCGGCGTTAGCTGTCGGGGATTGGCGTAGGAGGCTGGTAAAGGCAGTAGCTGTCGGCGCGGCGAGCAGTGTTATACTGTCTTGGGGACGAAGACCAATGGTTGCGGTAATACCGTGTGACGTGCCCTATGCGACGGCAGTTAAAGGAGATCGGCTGATCATCCGCCGTTCACCATTCGGCCGAATTGCGAGAGCCTGGAAAAGACCGTTCCTTGGGCGGTGACCTGGGGCGAGGCGGCGACCTTGAACGGAAGCCACATGGTCGAGACTGAGCAAACGCGCAGACATCGAAGCCCAACTTGCTGAGTTCTTCCTGCACAATCGACTGTACCAAGCAAACCTGAGGTACTTGCGAACGACGTGGCCGATGCTGGGAAGAGCAGGTGTAATTGCTTCAATTTCCTGCCGGACGATTCGCGTAATTTCAGACGCCGGTGAAGACTGCCGATGAGAGGTCAGTCCATCTTCGCAGGAGGACGTCACAGCGGTGTTCGGCAGTCGAGTGAAAGATCTTGAAATACGCCGGCTTTTGGCCTGTTCAAAACGCCGGCATTCCTGAATAATTTCCTCGATGGTCGTGCAGATCCGGCACATTAGCAGGTTGAACGTATTGCCTGCTATCCCCTTGAGGACGTGGCCAACCTTATCCGACTCCGACATGTCGTTGTCGACTTTACGACATAGAGCCAGCACGTCCTGTATATACGAGATATACGGCTCTGTGGACGTCTGAGCACGTACAGACAACTCCTTTTTTGCAGCCGCCTTTCGACCGATGGGCTTCCCAAATAAATCGTGAAGCTTCTCCTTGAACGTGTCCCAACTGCCGATCTCCTCCTCATGGTTCTCGTACCAGACTTTGGACGTGCCTTTCAAATAAAACAGCACGTTGGCTAGCATGAGAGTCGGGTCATACCGGTTGAGCACACTGATACGTTCGTATTCGGCTATCCAGCCGTCAACATCAGCTTCGTCCGTACCGCAGAACGTTCCTAGATGTTTCGGATGCGTTAGCACGTACGTGGGTAGGGTGGGGCCGGTGGAGGCGTTGCCGTAGATGGTGCAGGCGTTGCCGAGGCCGATGGAGAGGTGGCCGTGGGATCAGTCCCGTGTTCCATCACGAAAACTCCGATTTGACGACCACTGCGGAGCTTCGTTGTAGTGCGCTTCGTTACCCAGCACGTCCACTAATTTGTTACGGGGATTACAAATACACGGAAGATAGTAAGGAGTGTACTTGCAATATTTACAGATAGGTGTGACACCTCATGGTTGCTAGGATCTCGCGCACCGAATCCGCGTCTTCTTCATCGATGCATCTACGACGGGGCGGAGCCATGCCCACTGCCTCGTTATAATAAATTCAAGCAAGTTAGTGAGGGTGGGTTAGGACTAAACACCTTTATCTTTGGCAAATAGTGTCCCGATTCTTCTTTTTTCGAGGCAATTCCGATCCTGTAATCCGTTCCTTCTTGCAGGTTACACTTGTTGATTGCTTACCAGATTTAATTGTTTCATCAAACTTCTCCGAACGCCCATGCTTGTGGGTATTCATGCAGGGAGTTTACTTCGCAGTTCAGTTCCTTAAAGCTCGCTTTTCTGTAGAATACCTGTACACAGTATCGCGCAAGGTGCTGTATAAGAACCTACTGAGTACACTCTTCCCATCTCCATTGCACCACTCACTGTACTCCAATCTTCCAGGCCAAGATGTGTTGAAGCGAAGGCGCAAAATCCACCGAATTCAAAACATTCTTCTACAAACTCCACTCTGAAACATTGGCGGTAAACACATGGTTACAAACGGAAAATATTTTCCTTCCGTCTGTTAACTGCCGTCTGTGTGATGTGCTGGAAACGATTGAACATTGCTTTGTTAGCTGCAAAGATGCCATACTGTTTTGGGATGTCCTTCAGCGAGCACTTAAAAACGTTTTGTCATTAATTCTCATAAAATACGTTATCTTCTACCAACAGCACTTGATGAACTACTATATAATATGTTCTTCTTCATCGGTATGCACAGCTTGTGGAAGACACGAATGCAAGACCGCAATGCAGAGCCCACCACCTCTTCAAGCGCACACTTCATTCAGATGGCTATCCATCTAAAAAACATTTACGACGAGCTAGACTTTAGACCGGACTGGTACTCCATCTTAGAGAACTGTTTGACCTCACCCCTTTTTTGTTTGTATAACACGATGTGAAGAACTCTCCATGTGAGGAACTCACGCTGCGCTAGCCATTTAGTGTTTATGAGTAACGCTTGAGCGTTTATTTTCGCGATTTGATTGTACTTTTGTTCACTTGATTTCGTCTTTATTGCGCAAATACTTTATTAAGTACCACGAAAAAAAGTTGGTAAGGCGCACTGGTTAGCGTCTCCGAATGGAAATCCGCAGGTTGTACGTTGGATCCTTCATGGCACCTTGTTTTTTTTTTTACGGAATTGGTGTTTCTTACACCATTTCTATACAATGCTTTTTTATTTTTTGTGGCAGCTCGTCATGGTGATTCTGACGCCATTTCGCGCTCAAGCGTTGCCAGCACTGCAGCAACCACCATATCCCACCATGCGCCGTGGTGGACGTTTCCCAGCATTCACCCACTACATTAATCCACTATAATGGTGGGTGGTGGTTTACACCATGCCCACCATTCGTTTTTTTTTGCGATAAGGCAGGAAGGTAGTTTTTCCAGAAGCTTGCACCACAATTGACGAGTTGAGATACAGGGTCTCCGTAATGATGCAGAAAGGATAAATAAGACAGCTATAGACAATAAATTGAGTAGTATAAGTAAGGGGCCCGTGAGTGCACGTAAAGAAGGTTAGGTGGAAGGTGACTACGTATCTAACAAGGAAGCTGAACACCATGGCAGCCTTGCAAAGCCGCTGAATATTTGGAACCGGTGTGTAGAAACATAAACATTGGGAGATCCCACGTACAGTGGGAATCGATTATATGCGAAGCACGAATGAGAAAGGTTAATATGTAACTTTAAAATCAGCAAAACGTTACGAAGTGAAGGTAAATGAGGCCGTACATGGCTTCCGTGTCTTAATTATCACGTTATGATGTGTCGTTTACCTTCCTCATCGATTCACTTCACGTGATGTTATATTTAGTATATGTGGAGCTAACAAAACGGCCGCAAGCACACTATCAGCGTGGTATGTTCTCATGTTCTTGCATGACACGCGTGCCAGGATTATCATGTTTACACCAGTCATATATTTCGTCATCCATTGACATCACTAAACACCAAATTTGGTATATGTGGAGCTAGCAAAACGGCCGCGAGCACCTCATGAAGGGCTCAATATACTCCAATGTAGCGTTGATGTGCGCGCATGCAAGGCACAGCAATGGTACGTTAGCAAAGTGCGAGCACTCTATAGTCGGAAAACAGGCGTGACCAGCGTCGGTGAGCAGGGCCCAACGGCAACTGACGCGAAATGCGACATGCTGCATTTTTTTTAAGTTTATTCAGACAGTCATGGTCTGAGATGAACTTCAAAAATTTCGTGCCGATGCATTACCCAGACAGCACTGCGTCTCCCTCTTTTCATGACGGAGGGACGCCGGACTCGCTGAAACGCACATGCGTCAAAACCACGCAGCGCGGCGTGCGCCTACGAGTATATGGTAGGACCGATGCCTGGCATGGCAACGCCGGCATGACACCGACGAAATGAACGCCGGCGAGCATGCGAATCACGCCATGTTGAAATGTATTGGCTGCTTGACTGTGGCATGTAGTCATGTTCTCACATGACCCGCATCTCATGATTATTATGTTTGCACCAGTCGCATACCTTCGTCATTCATTGGCGTTATGTAATACTGAATTTGGCATATGTGAAGCTAGTGAAACAGCCGCGAGCGCATCATGAGTGTGGCATGTAGTCATGGTATTACACGACACACATTTCGTGATTATAATGTCTGGATGTATCAATTACCTATGTTGTCCATTCGCGTCACTTAATACTGAGTATCGTAGGTGTGAAGCTAGCGAAACGGCCGCGAGCGCATCATGAGCGCACAATGTAGTCTTGTTGTTATGTGACACGCCTCTCACGTTTATCATGTTTGCACCAGTATCATACCTTCGTCATCCTTTCACGTCCCGTAATACAAATTTGGTATAGGAGAAACTAGCGAAACGGCCGACAGCGCATCATGAGCGTGGCATGTAGTCATGTTATTATATGACAGGCATCTCATGATGCTAATGTTTGTAGCAGTCACATACCTTCGTCATCTATTCACGTACCGTAATACCAAATTTGGTATATGTGACGCTAGCGAATTGGGCGCGAATGCATCATAAGTGGGGCATGTAGTCAGGTGTTTACCTGGCACGCATGTCATGATTTTTAAGTTGGGCTCTGCCGCATGTGTTTGCATTGCAATCATGTCATATCACACCAGTTTTGCAACATGCCATGTGAACGAAACCACCGCAAGATCGGCAGGACCATGAAATGTAAATGATGATATTTATGACATACATGTCATGATGGTCATGTTATAACCAGCAAATATACTTTTCACACAGTCATGTTATGTCATACCAAGTTTTGTATTGGTACCATTATCGAAACGGCCAGGAGAGCTAAAAGACGTAGGCGGCTAGATAGATAGATAGATAGATAGATAGATAGATAGATAGATAGATAGATAGATAGATAGATAGATAGATAGATAGATAGATAGATGATAGATAGATAGATAGATAGAAAGATAGATAGATAGATAGATAGATAGATAGATAGATAGATAGATAGATGCGCTCAAAGTCGCTGAAGTTCGCTAAGAAATGCTTCGCATTTATAAATCATGTCTCACATGCAAAAATAATCGTACTATTTCATAGTGGGAACGCATTCATTGCATGGATTCTCCCTAGCCTTCGCAGTGTTGCACTTGATGTAGGAAACGGAGTAGAGAAAAAGACATTCAAAGAACGCATGAACATGGGCTCAGAGGAGTGGCCCTTACGTGAGTGCCATCATATTTTCTTATGATTTTCGATTATGTATAATACCCCTTTCTTCCGCCCTCCAGCTAAGTGCGAAGGTGAGCTCGGTTGTGCTGCTGCTCGATAATCTTTGTGTTCGTGCAATTAAGTCACATTGGAAAATCTACTCTTGGCGAAAACCAAGAATTTCCTAAAGCAAACACTTCGTGGGAGCTCAGTTAACCGTGATTTAGCTAGCAGCACAAAGATGGTGAAAGCAAGACAGGAAGCAGCGTGAAACAACTTAAGGATTATCCCACGTCATCCCATATTCCAGGAGATCCACGTATCTCCCATAAATTATTTTGAAAAGCAATGCTGTGATGAAAAACATTGCCCTGCAAAGTGTGTGTCATGCTTTGACGTAGAAAATCGGTGTGCGGGGCCAAGTTATTTGTGATCCGTGTGCGGGGCCGATTTGGTGTTTCAGGTGGGCGGGAATTATCATGATGGTTATAGCGGTGAAACGATGAAGCTCGCCTATGCGCGTGCTTGTGCGCGTACCTCGTGAAAAAGCTCCTGAGCCACGGGGACAGCTCAACTAACCTCAGAGAGCAAAGCACAAGGACAAGTTCGGGCCACGCCCCGACTGCTCGTTCTGACCCTCCGTGTCTGGGCTTCGGCTCGGCGTTGAAGTCTTCGGGTGGGTCCTGGACTTGGCATCGTCCCACCTCACCTCGGGTTGGTCCGAAGCAACGTTCTGCACGGCCACCCGCTAGTCTGGTCTCGGAGCGAGACGCTGTCCCAGGTCTGTTCGCGCCAGACGGGCGGTACGCTGTTCTTGCTGGTGAACAGGCAAGCTCAGGCGTTGATCACCGTACTGGGATGCCCCTGGCGGTTATCTTCTAGGCTGGGACCCGCCTCGGTACGACCTCCGCAAGCACAAGGCACACAGTTTTCTGACTACGACAGAGCTCAAGGTCAAGCGCAACGTTCACGCTCCAAGAGTAGAACGTGATTGGACGAACGAAAACATTAACTTCCCGTCCGCGTAGGACCGTGAACGCGTGTACTTATGTGTGAGTTTATGTAGTGTGTATTTCCTTGTTCGTCTTCGTGTATATAGGAGTCCCTTGTTGTCCTCGAGCGTCCTCTGTTCTCATCTGGCTGACCTGCATCCACAGTTGCCCACACATGAGCTCTAGGAGCTTCTAACACCTTCGTGTTAGTGTAAATCATCTCTTCAACTAATCATGAACGAGAGGCACTTTATTTGGGTAACCCTTTTATTGTAGTGGGAGAGGGTGAAACTAGGCTATCTCTGTGCTGAATTTTTCCTGGCTGTTTTTTCAGCGTTCAAAGTCGCCGAAGTTCTCTAAGAAATACTTCGCATTTAAACAGCCGCGTTCTCGCGACGCTACATCAAGTCAGTGCCCAGGACTCGCTACATAAAAAAATAGTTAGCGGCAATGTCAGTGCACTAAAACACTTCAAAGCATTTGGTTGATGTCATGATGAATCGTTATTGCATGGACGTGAGTGAGTCAGAGAGACAGAGATTGTGTAATTGTGTATGTGCGCGCGTACGCGCGTGTGTTTACGCATTAGTAAAACGACGCTGGTCTGCCAGTTGTCACTGGTGCACCTTTCGTCTTGTCGTTTAAACGACGGCCACAGTTGGCGGATCATAGGTGAAGACGCCATCTGCGTTTGTGCTCCTTGGTTTTCATCGGCCAATTTCTGCCGCGACAGGCGATGCTGGCCGTACTCGGGCGAGAAATTTTCTCGCTCTTTGCAAGCGTGGATGAGTGGCGTCGTCTGGTGTCCTCTTCTGAACCATTGCGAGAAGGAGGGAGTGGAACCGCCACCTTAACGTGATTCCTTTCCCGAAGCAAGGCTGCCTGAGGTCATATTTCAACGATGTTTTAACCACTGGCATGGATCGGTGATAGAACTCTGGGCAGGCAAGCAGAGGACCCGTCTTCAAATGCCTTGTGTCATTGGTGTTTTATGTACTTACTTTTTGCTTATAGTGGTTACAGACACAGGCGGCGGACAACTACGGCACACGCTACCTTTGTTCTGATCTTCTAATAATTCACTGTATAATCGCGGCCGGCCAACATGGAAGAATGGCACGCGCTGCGCTTCAATCTGGTTGGGCAGTGGTGTTCCATAACTCCTACATGCCGTGAGTAACATACCTTGGGCCAAATTCGGCATGCCATTTATAATGCTCTTCTGGTCATTTTTTCGCCTTGGTAACCTCACATCATTTGTCTGGTTTCCCTACCACAAGCATCTATAGCGACAAGGCCATATTACATATGCCCTTGTGGCCATATGTAATATGCTAAAGGGCACAAGAGATTATTTGCATAATAATGATAGACTTTAGTCATCGGGATGGAGATCTACGACTGAGCGTCAGCGTGATTTTAGCCGCGTTCAACAGTGCTATAGCTGTTAAATAGTAATATACACTGCGCAAGCTTTCCAATATTTATTTGCAGTAAACATTCAACTTTTTCAGCAAGCACAACTTTTACTGTCGCGTTTAAAGTCCTTCATGTTTTCGTGACGCAGTTTTTAATTTCCGAGTGGAACATCTTCCGTCATAATGAAGTGAACTTGTAGTTTTAGCGCTTGGTTCACTCGCTGCGTTGTAATTCGTGTACAAATGGTGTTTAGAAAAAAAAAAACTAGTCAACAATTTAGAATACTTGGTACTCTACTATGGGAGAGCACTAGCCCGTCCCGTAGGCCTTCTAATTTCAATCATTCGTTTAAAAAAATTGGTAACAATTTAGAGTACTTGGTTCTGTATATGGGAGGGCAAAAAACCGTCCCGTCGGCCTCACATTCAAAAGACGCGTCGATTCGGAGGTGCAGATATTTTGTATATTATAGACACGTTACTTGCTCAACAACTTTGTTACAGTCCTTGTCGTAACCTCCACTGTCCTTCAAGTTATTTCGCTAGGTTTTCGACTTTGTTTTCCGAAAAGTGGAAACAGCGCACGTTGCATTAGGCAGATATAAAACACTTCCCGTTGTCTCCCCGTCTTTTAGCCTTCTTTGGTGGTGATATCGCTACGTACGAGTGGCATAGATTTCCACACGATGAAGAGGAGGATGACAGCAGACAGACTGGCATGAATCTGTGTGGTTGGCGCTGCTCTCTTAACCAGCTGTAAATATTACAGTGTCTACTGTTCCCATTCGGTATCCTTCTGGTAGCGTATTTGATGGAGGTGGTGGGTATCGATTCCAGTACCTCTAGGTATCTTTCTCGTGACAATTTTAACAGTATCCTTCTCTGTATCCTTCTCGTCTGTATCCTTCTCGTAACAATACCAAAGGCGCCAAAAGAGGTAATGAAACATTAGGATCATCTGTATAAACATACACGACTGAAAAATGTATGAGTTTTCCTGCAACAATAGGCACTTTTCCAATGTGCGATATTTGTTGGTGGAAGAAAAGGATTCAACACTATTTTATGTGGGCACCTAGTGAGGGTATCGCTACATGAAACTAAAAGAATAAATAAGCGCAAACGCAATCGTTCTCTCGAAAAAAGTAGGACTCGTGACTACGAGTCCAGATACCTGATGCTATAACAAATGCGTCAAAGGGTCATTTTCAAGGTGGGCAGGTGCAACGCAGGTAAGCTCATATCGCAGGGGTTGACTTCATGCAACCCCAAGAAATGTTTCAAACGAAAGTTGATAATAAGTGGCGAAAAAAAAAGGAGAGTCATATGAAAATAAGGTAATGGTTTCAGTCGATGGCCCTATTGGGTAAACAAGTACACTAGTATTAGTATGAGCGAAGAAAACAATTGGGTGCTATTTAGTTTTGTCTTCGAAAGTTGAATGCTATTGCGATATCCTGTCCCTGGCGCTTACTTTGACCACTTAGTCCATATTTATATTGTTTTAATGAGGTTACTCGAGATGTTTATATCATCGTCATCATCATCATCATTATCATCATCATCAGCCTGACTACGTACACTGCAGGACAAAGGCCTTTCCCATGTTCCGCCAGTTAACCCGGTCCTGTGCTTGCTGCTGCCAATTTATACCAACAAACTTCTTAATCTCATCTGCCCACCTAACCTTCTGCCTCCCCCTAACCAGCTTGCTTTCTCTGGGAATCCAGTTAGTTACCCTTAACGAACAGCGGTTATCCTGTCTACGCGCTACATGCCCGGCCCATGTCCATTTCTTCTTTTTGATGTCAGCTGTGATATCCTTAACCCCCATTTGTTCCCTAATCCACTCTGCTCTCTTCTTGTCTCTTGAGGTTACACCTACCGTTTTTCTTTCCATTGCTCGCTGCTTCGTCCTCAACTTAAGCTGAACCGTCTTTGTAAGTCTCCAGGTTTCTGCTCCGTAGCTAAGTAGAGGCAAGATACAGCTGTCATATACCTTCCTCTTGAGGGATAGTGGCAATCTACCTGTCATAATTTGAGAGTGCTTGGCAAATGTGCTCCACCCCATTCTAATTCTTCTAGTTACTTCAATCTCGTGGTTCGGCTCCGCGGTTATTACCTGCCCTAAGTAGACATTGTCTTTTACAACTTGAAGTGCACTATTACCTATCTCGAAGCGCTGCTCTTTTCCGAGGTTGTTGTACATTACTTTCGTTTTCTGCAGATTCATTTTATACAGTTTATATAGTGCTTTGCTACAATGAAATTGATAAAGTGAAAAGTGTCTAGCGTTAAGGAAGCCTTCAATTTTGCCTAGGGGTAGCGCACTTTGAACCACTAGCAATTGTGTGCGTCAAATCTTTTCGAACTTGCTGCGAACAAACTACGTGGTTTTAAGAGAATGTGTACAATATTGTGTGTGCCTTTTCTATTTAGTAGCCGGCTATCAATCTTGAAGTAATTTTAATAATCACATGTTCCTTAGGTTTGTTGCGTCTCATGATAGAATAAACTTTTTCTAAACACATAATCACATGTTCTGACGGCCGACGGCAATGAGCCCTTGTACCACGCAATATTACAGCTATACTTGTTGTGTGGTTAAACCTGGTACACCAGCCCGCAACACAGTGATCTGTGTTTTGGAGGACCAAATAGAAGTTAATCCATTCAAAGCTTGTACACGGCATGTGTCTGTTTGTACAGCAGGAAATATATTTTCACTGCATTTGCAAGCAGACAAAGACATTTTCACCGTATTTCAAGGTGACGTGTGGCTGTGTTGTGATGCCTGCTTGCCATGTGAACGGCCGTGAGTTCGATTAGCTCTCAGACACTGCAACTTCAATTTATATTTCATTTGCAACTTCTTCAATTTTTTTCGTCACGCTCAAGATCATAGTCATACGCTCACAATCAACTACGCCAATGCCGAAATTTGTGCAAAGCGAGCTGTTAAGCGATCTCATGTTAACATTAGTAGCCCCTCTTGCACAGGGCAAATGTCCGCCTAATCTACTGTTTTATACTTCTGAGTTGTTTGTTTTTTCGCTATTATCTCTTATAACTTTAACGTTCTTACATTCCAGAAATATGACGTTCGCGCCCATGTTGAACAGTAATTGCTTTCATTTCTACAGACAACAACGACGGTGACGAGTGAAACAAAGAAAGGCAGCAATGACGGTGACTTTAAATGACAAGTGGCTTCGATAAAAGATCCTACTTCAATGTGATAATCGGGCTCTTCGGCGACAAATACATAGTCAAGAGAGTGTGATTATCTGGAGAAGTGTGAAATGTTGGGCTGACACACAATGAAATGGAATAAAAATACTTTATTTCAGTCCTGCAGGACGCGCTTAGCGCGTAGCGGGCGTCTCCCACGTAGAGACCAACAGGACTGAAAT
>NW_023613935.1:0-40985 GCF_013339725.1 Rhipicephalus microplus | reverse complement strand
AACGTGTCAAGTGGTGTGTGGCCTTCCTAGTGTTTTTGTGTTTATTTCAATAAATAAGGAGAGTCAACCTATGCAACAACCCTGTACTTAGTTATTAAATGCGAAGCATGCATTTTTTAGAGAATTTGGCGACTTTGAGCGTATCTATCTGTTTATCTACCTATCTATTTATTTACTATCTATCTATCTTTCTATCTTGGCGCTTACGTTTGGGTACTCTCGTGGTCATCCCCTCAACTTGGCGTGAACCAAAATTAGCATATGAGGGTAAGATGGTTTGACAAATATGATGGGCTGGTCAAGACATGAATAATGTCACACACTTGTTGCGTACGTCGTGAAACGCTTCCTACCAGACAGTGGCACATATTCACGGGCGGGTACGTGCCGCTGGTAAGAGGGTATGTGCCTCAGGTGATTGATACTTAGTATCTACCCAGGAATGACGAGACCACACACAGGAAACTTCAACACATGAGCGTTAAGCAATACCCGACATCGGTAGCGTCGCCCCAACGAAGGCATGGATTAAATGTCAGTGTTATGGAAAACCAGACATAGGCAGCGTTGGCCACTCGACGAATGCAAATATTAAATTACAGGGTCTCAGCAGGAATCGAACCCAAGTATTCTGCGTGGCAGTCAAGCATTCTACCACATAGCTACCCCAGGTCTCGGAACTACGTTTCAAAAAAAAACTCTCGTTTTCGTGAAACGTCAATAGTGGTTGCGGCGCTGTCTACCCAATTTTATAAACGATTAATAGGTACTCCTTTCATACAGCTGTTATGTCGCGTAAACATCAATTGTGGTGAGGTGCCCTGCGCTGAAATTGTGGTATGTAGCAGTGTGAAGGGCGAGCATCTTCGCGAGCATGTCATACGCTCGCGCATCAGCGCTTCATTTCAGCGTCTGGTGTTGCTAAAGCACATTTCCAGCTAACATCATTGTGCTAGTGGAACACTGGTTACACAAACATCCACAACTCTTCAACACCCATGTGCTCTTCGACATATGTCTCTGCGTGCAACATTTGTACATATATTTATGGTCATTTCATGACGTGTCGCTGAATTAAAAAAATGCAACATGGTCACCTTCTCTCCAGGGGCTGCGCATAAAGGTGATTCCCAGGTACGTGGGATCTGCCGAATTTTTCGTGGGCACTATCCAGTAATAAATATGATTGCATAACAACTGACTCAGATTTTAAGAGAAGCTGCGATCAAGAATGAAAAGCTGTTAACAAAGCTGTCATGAACTCGTGTGACAGACATCAGGGATTTGCCAACAAGAATAAAATTCTTACAATACTTTTGCATGTTAACTTATGAAACCTGTGATTGGTCAACGGGAAAAGTGTCATTATGAAGACCACGTCGATGAAAAAAACGCCATGACGACGTCAAGTAGGGAACGTGCACGGTAGCTTTATTATTGACAGAGGAGGAAACGGCAGAATGCGCAGTGTCATGAACCCTAATATTCAGAACAAAGTATGATTGCATCTCCACCTGTTGAAATACCAGAGTCAGTGACTGTTTAAGCAGCGCGAACAACTGGGACAGACAATGATGCACAAGAAGCGCTTACTCTCAACGAAAACAGGTTTGTGCTACCTTGTCCGTAATAAATTCATACCAACTAGCCAATTGCCGACCATGCTTTCAGGACAAACACTTCGGCACATTTTGCCAGTAAAGTATACCTCTTTTATCTATCTATCTATCTATCTATCTATCTATCTATCTATATATATATATATATATATATATATATATATATATATATATATATATATATATATATATATATACATATATATATATATATTGTAGCGAAGCCCCCGAACTCTGA
Organism: Rhipicephalus microplus; assembly: GCF_013339725.1. Taxonomy (NCBI): domain Eukaryota; kingdom Metazoa; phylum Arthropoda; class Arachnida; order Ixodida; family Ixodidae; genus Rhipicephalus; species Rhipicephalus microplus. The sequence goes on along the minus strand of NW_023613935.1, from coordinate 39,128 downwards.
AATGGGTCGAACACTTGAGTACCTCCTAGTGGTGTTACCCAACAAGGACGCCGCTCGCACTGAGAGTCCGTGCTTGGCCGTGACTGTCGCCATGGCGTATGATCGCTGGTTGCCGGCTAATAAACACCTTAACAAATCGGTGGAGAGTGCTGCGTTCTTTTTCAATGCCCTTGGAGCTTCAATCACGCATAGTGTAAAACAGGAGACCCTGATTGCTCACTTACAACAGAAACAAATATTTTAGACATTCGTTTTTATTCTCAAAAAGTTGATTCACTCTGTGGCGCTACCAACTACTTGGTTCTCGTTCTAACAAGTCGCGCTTTTTGAAAACATTCGAACCATCATCCCAACATCAACATTTCCTCAAAACTTTCCGCTACAAATATCACTGTCAATAGTGATCGCCAACAACAGACACGACGTTAGGTGAAGAGCTGCCTTAACCGAACCACTACATACACAATGTGGCGATGGTGCTTGACTGCTATGTGGCGATGGGCTTGACTGCTGAATTTAAAGGGCGGCGGTAGGAATGGCCGTGATGGCGGGTGCATTTCGGTGAAGACAAAAGTTGCGCAGGTTTCGCAGAGTGTTAAAAATTTACAATTGGCTCACGCAAATTCCAGGGTCAGGGATCGACAAATTTGGGAAATTCGATGGTGCCCGCTAGAAAGCCTGTGACTACTGGATATATAAAGGTTCTTTTCTGAAATAACACTGCTGTTTTATAGTAGCGCTGGTTTTGTACCTTTGTTTCTTTTGTCCCGTGCCAGTGTGGCTAAAAATAAGTAAGATGCTCAACCAACTAGCTCGCCTTTGCATATTACTTCAACCAGAAGAGTAAATAAAAATCAGCAATTTTTCCCTAAACATTTCAAACCAATCAGTGAGTCAACAAAATGACGAGCGAAAACACACTGAAACACGCACTTTAGCGTTCAGCTTCTCACGAATATATGCACGGAGATATACGAAAGACATTCGAGGTATTGGGAAATGTGACATCTGCAAATTTTGTGAACCTCTCTAGCGTCTCGAGGCTGAAATTGCTAGTTTTATGTGACTTCACTGGCTTTAGGAGTGGAACACGAGTTTTGCCTGCAAAAAGATACCCAATAACACGGTTATAGCGTCTGTCTCAAGTGAAATCCTCTGGTATTTTCTTGGCAAGATAGGAACATCATGACATTTGCTGAAGGTATACAATTATATGAGAAGCTTTCGAAAATTTCACAAAGGTGTACTCATTCCGCATCGGTATAGCAGACAACTCTACATGCGACTCCTGCATAGCTGAAGAGACCATCGAACACGTCCTGTGAAGCTGCGCTTACTACGACACGCAGCGATGCTTGCTCCGGATGGTTTTGAACCAATAGGACTACAGGCTATTCTCTGTGCAGCAGATTCTGGGACCTAGGGCGTGTGCCTAAATTGCGCAGAAAGTGAATAAAGCGCTACTACATTATTAAAGACAACAAACCTGAGTGACCACCTGTCGACTGCGTGTGCTCTCCCGTGTGTTCTCGTAATTGTGTGTACCTTTCTTCTCTTTCTCTTATATATATTCTCCCCCTAAACCCTTCACAGCGCAGAGTAGCAAACTATACGTGCGTCTGGGTAAACTCCCTGCCTTTCGTTGCATGTTTAACTCTCTCTTTCTTTCAAAATTTTAGAAGAGAGCTATGGGCCTGAACTCCCAGCAAATAACTAGTAAGGACACAATGTAGTCAGCTTCTGTGATGTACAAGAACAACTAAATATTACGCGGGAATAGTGCTATGCACTACTTCAGAGACCAATAATAAAAATGAATTTATTTACCAATAACGTGAACTTGGCAATAAAACATTTGGTAAAATATGATAACAAAGCGGCTGAACAGTATTCTTTCACAGTGTATATCTGTTTACATAAGAACTGAAAACGATTAAAAATATAGCAGAACATTTTGTTTTTGCATAGTATGTCCCATTACACCTCCTTCTCCCCCTCCCCTTGTATGTGTACAGGACTCCTACCTAGTGTACGACTCCTACCACAACTTACGCCGTGCTGGTGGCGTTGAAGTACAGGGCACAAAAGTGAACACAATGCAGCGGCGGCGAGTAGCCCACATTCCAATCATAGAAGAACACCGCTTTGTCCCGTATATGAATGATGAAATAGCCCGTCGTCATCGACAAGACCTTTTACGGGAATATGCTGGCGTATGCAACTGCATCCGCCGAGGCTTGCAGAAGTTCAGCGTAGAAAAAACGAGCCATTTTTCGAGGCCACCTTGAACAGTTCTGTGGAAGTGGCAGAAAAACTCCTCACCCACTATGTCGAGAACATAGAGCAGAATCAAAGCCTACTACAGTTCCTGATAGCAAGGCAGAAAGAGGCATTTGATCCTGCGACACTGGCTTCAACACTGCAAATAGCATTGCTGTCTAACGCCAATCCCCTCGAAGAAGATATCCTGAGCACTGCACTCCTAGAGGAAGACCCCCTACGAGATGTCATTGATGTAGTTGGTGAAAACACAAGCTCATTAAGCTATCTGTGCTCGAGATCGCGAGTGACAAGAGTGTAGCAGCCATGGGTCCTCGGGTATCTGCTCTGCTCTCCATGTACAATGTGTGCCTCAACACAGAGTACGCAGTGTCAAGAGTGAACACAGTCAGCCTCGTGTCGCAAAATGTGCCCGAGAACAAGCTGGTGGTTTTAGGGGGTCGTTATTTGGCCTCAGAAGAAAAACAACTCGGGCTGATTTAGTGGTACATTCTGCGGCATGTTGAATTCTTCTGGTGATCTGAATGATTTGGCAGGAACGATGGCCTCGCATTGCATGGAACACGGCTTTGTTCTCCTATCTCACCGGACCACCCCACCTGCAGCTGAGGTATTGTTTTCTCAAATGAGTGTGGTCCCTTTTCAAGTTCACACTGAGGAAGCATGGCTGCAGCGTTCAGTGGTCGTGAATTTCGGATGGTTGCCCTGAAGTCGAACAACCTCTCAACACTCCTACTGTTAAGGAAAGTTACCATAGCTGTCGATGTCACCAAGCAGGCAGTTATCAGTGTACAAAATGGGCAGTTTGATTAGGTTGAGTCTTTGAAGCATAAATCAGCAGAACTTGACACGAAGCGCACATGAGATAATATATGGCTACTCGCTGAAGACGCCTGTACAAGTGGCATCCTTGGTTTAACCAACTGCCTTCGAAAGGAGAACGTTGGTGGTCGCATTCGGTGCGTATTTATCTCAGCGGGTTGCTTTGTTTCTTTTACGGAGATGTGCAGGATGTGAAGGCTGTGAAGTCTGTGAAGATGTGCAGGCTGCGATGTGAATTCGTTTCTGAAATTTATTATTCGACCAGCTTTTATATAAAGAGTTCCACATACCATCTGCCAGGCTATCTTTAGATATCAAATGACATATATAAAAGAGTTCACCGTAGCAATGCATCATAGAACATTTTTAGGTAGCGATCACTGCAAGGAAAACCGAAATTCGTCTTTATAGACTACGTAAAGAGAAGGCTGCCTTCAAAAAAAATTGTTGCGACGCAGAAAGAGCTTCTGGCGCTGCTATTCCACTTTGTCGATGCTTGAAAGTATGTTTTTCTTTCGACATATGCACTTTCGCGCTGCAGTTGTAGGAAAGCACTGCTTTTTACTTGGTCAACAGTTAAGACCAGATTGACTTCAGCTGGATCCTTGACGGTAATGCAAGAATTGACCCCTGTATTAAGTGCGCGCTTGAATGGGGCATTACGCCAAGGTCTACGCACAGTGCATCGCTGGATATCAGATATTTAGAGTGACGACTCCTTAAGGCTCATATATATTGCAATACCATGTGTTTAGCGCAACCTAAATTTATCTTCCTTCTGATCGAGCATTGTAGTTTAGTAACCTACCTTATGTTTTTTCATAGGGTCACCATGGTAGCGAGGAATAATTATGTGATAATACCTACGCTACAGGTGTACTACTGTAGAACGAATGTTTCGGCGCATCTTTGGTCTAACATTAGTTCAGTTACACACCACGCAGTAGCCCGGCTTTTGACGACTTTTAAGTGTTATTCGTTACTCATCAGCAGTTAAGCTTGCACATCAGTAATTGGTTCATTATTTGAAACATGATAGCAAAGCTGACGCACTTCCAAATGGGGTGTATACTCACGAGTAGAGTTGTACTTAAAAACATAAGGCTGAACACGCATCGCCACATTGTTTCACTGCGTGCTAGCGGACAATGCGCATTGTTCATCACGGTATTTTCAGTTAAAGAACAGAAAGGGTACTGATATCTCGTATGTCCTGACTTCTAAATTCTATTTCACACAGCGGTGTATTCGACGTCAATTCGGAAGGTTTCAACAGCGTAGCCAGCCTAGCCTATAAAAACATAGTAGAAAAAGACCTGGTCATGAACGTCCACCAGGATGGCCATTGGAGATCCTACCGGAACCGCACCGTCAGTGAGTGTCCAACTTTGTATCTTCATCTGTTTCTATTTGTTACGGCGTGTTTGGCACTCTGATTATCGAAATGCGTTCTCATGTTTTCCTTAGGACTTACTAAAACATTCGCGTTTCACTTCTAAAGAAAGAATTATATGCCTACGCTGAAATCGTGCGCTGTTTTTTATGATAGCTACAAGTTACTGCCCCACATGAGCACAACGAGTGCGTGTAAGCCCCATCAAAGCCTCAAAATTGCTGTCTGCCACCGCACACTCAGGAATCCCATGCTTCGAAATGTTCTCTAAAATTTTCACAAAAAAACCCATACAACTATCGTCACTCGCGTTGGTGGGATAACTTAACAACATTAGTAGCCAAGTAATGACCAGCGACTGGTGACGTTCACTGAAGCTATTTCAATGGCGGCTTCAAGGTCAATAGAAAACTAAATCTGAATTTTTTTTTTAAAAAACTGTGAAATAACATTGCTTTTTTTTTCAGCTTAAACATTAGCGTGCAATCTAAGGGACTATAGTCAATAGGTGTCGAGAAAGAGCAGTAAAGTTGGCATTACTAGCAACATACTCGTCATTTGTTGCCACAGGTAGCACTTAGACGTCCCCAACGCCTTTGCTCCACGCTATCTGAACGAATTCATGAAGTATGAAACTAATTGCTGGTTTGATTAGCAGCCCTTATGGGGCATATGGAAGAACGCTTGCCCGAATTCAGTCAGTCACGGCAGTGTACAAACAAGTAAAAAGAAAGCGAAGCTACCAACTGAGGGCTTATAACAGATCTATACGCCAGAGCCAGCAGAGTTATTTGTCCTTCGATAGAAACTGACCACAATTTTCGTCAACACAAAAATTTGATGTGTAAAGGTAGATATTACTACACAGAAAAATTAGGTTCATTTAGGCCCATTTTACAACCAAGATACCTTGCTTTTCTTTCATGCATTTTTGTTGTGAATAGGCATTTATTTTGTACAAGTCGATCACGTCCAAAACAAGCAATACAAAAAAGTGCCCACTTCTACTACGTTTGCACATAATACTGTGTTCGTATCATACTTTCTTATGGTTGTTTACATACATGTCCACGCCACAAACCTATCATTATACAAACTCGTAATTATTCCATTTTCAGATGCCAAGGGTAAGACAAAAACGCAGTTCGCGTACGTAGAAGTCAAGACTCCCGGAGATTTTTTGAGTCTGCAGTGATACGAGTCACCAATGGCCTATCTCTCACCTTGTCATAAAATCGGCCGAAAGAGCCTCTAGGTAGACGTTTATTACAGTGCTATCAACTTCCGGGATATTATGCTTGCTAATGTAAAAGTGAACTTTGACACTGCACGTGGTGAGTATAGTTTTCTTTAGCATGCCCGAGCTCTTCAATTTCAACGGAGATAACTCACTGCGAACCGTGTCCTTGCAAGGACACAGTTCGCTGATATAGGACTGTGCGCATAACCACGAAACATTTATGTTTTAAGGTGGAAGCCTTAAATTCTTCATCAAATGCTAAAATTGACTGTCAGCGTCGGCGGCATCAACGAGAGTCAAGCGAAAAGCAATGACCATGATATGACGTCACCATAAGAGGTCATCGTGACCTCATCAGATGACATTGTCACTTAAGTACTGCATTCGTGATTGGCGAGCTGATCGTGTAGACTGTGGTAGACCAATGAAATGAAAGACTGTTATCCTTTCACTGGCCTACCAGCCAGAAGCCAGAAACCCTTTTTTTTGGCAGTTGCCTCTGCCTTAAGGATAGCCTGGTATTATAACTTCGAATCGAAGCCGAGCACTTCTGTCTCATGATGCTCCCTCAAAAAAAAGTTAGACAAACCACATATACTTCAAATATAAGACGGCTTCACAGAACAAATTCTGTGTCCGTCTAGCTGGTCACTAATGGAAGGCCAGTGAAGAGAATATATGTGTGCTTTTCGAAATTAAAAGGAAATATTATAGGTCTCGACCTCTGCGGGCCTCTTCTCGTCAAACCTACTGGCAAGCGGTAATAGTGACCACCGTATACAACTGGTGCGCTGCGCCGAGACAACCACTATGAGTACTGGGACAGCTGCGAAAGTTCCTGACTTCATTCTTCACGTCAAATTTCTGCATTATGTTTCTACTGATGTACTGCTTAGTGACCATGGAAGGATGTCCTGTCACAAATGTAAATGCATTACTGCGCTAATTCATCGAGGTGGTCTTTAGTATGTCTTTTTGTACCTAAAGGTTAAGCAGCCATACATTGAAAGTTGGTTCTGAAGATGTCTGACAGAACTGCACTGGTCACACCAGAGCAGTATTAATAAAATCGCGCCAGATTATTGAGGTCGCACCAGGGATTCTAATCTACGCCAAGCTGTCACCTGTGTCGGCTTCACTTGTCTCCTGGTCATTTGTGGCAGTATAATGTTTTAGCAAGTTACGCAGATACAGTATGCAAATGCGCTATTGTATCGCGGTACCGCTTCGCCTTTCCAAGTCGTCTACCATTTGCCAGTGAATCCAAATTCTTGATGGGAGCCGACTGGTGGAAACAATGTATACGGATAATCGTAAGATGAGCAGTCGAAGTGCGTCAGGCTGGGTGGCCGACATTTCAATAACAGGACCTATCTTTTTCAAAGGTGCCGTGTCATCCTTGGCATGTTAGTTTTAAAGGGCTTAGTGGTGACTTGATCTCATAGTAATGGCGCGTCTCCTTATTGATTATCCCCGTCTAAAAAGCAAATACTACAAAGCATGCAGGAGAGTGCAGTCCTCTGTATTATATATTCCGCCTAAGAGACTTCCAAAAAAGTTTAAGGCAATTCTTCTTCATAACTTCGATGCATGGGCTTAGTGCACGTAGTTGGACTTCCTCTAATTCTTCACATATTAGTGTTGAAATTACAATTAGACTCCTTGTAGAGTTTTTGCTTATTGTTTGTTCAAGCTTTTCAGAATGAAAATATTTGCAGATTTGTTTTTTGCCACTCATGTGTATGATTTGAGAATCAAAACAAAAGCATAAATATGACATTCCGCATAAGCCTGTTACGCGTTCTATTTTTTCTAAACAGTGAAACACATATGCACTATGTGTGCTTTCAAGCAAAATAGCTAGGCTAATGTTAGTGTTAAATAGCTAGGCTGAGTATTCAGGCCGCGACAGGAACGGACGACGTGTCATGGGAGGTGTCAAAGGCGAGTCCATAGCGAGTTTTGTCGTTGCTGATTAGGATATGATGTGGAAAATTCCTGCGGCCTGGACCAAGGAAGTGGCTGCCACTGTGCCCGTGGCATACTCGACTGCCTATTACGCACTAATTTTACGAAAAGCTATTAAGCCGGCAGAGTCGGTCTTCATACACAGTATTAGTGGAGGCGTCGGACAGGCTTAAATCGCGATTTCTCTTTCCATGGGCTGCACAGTATTCACCACTGTAGGTGAGTGGAATAGTGCGAAATTCAGTAAGATTTGCATCAATTCTGTCAACTGTGCAGTTTTTTTTTTAAAGAATACATTCTCTCTATTCGACAAGGGGTTGATGCTTCATTCTTTATCAAGATACAGCCTTTCTGAGGAGTGCTTAAGAATATGCTACGTGAATTGCGGCCTCAGGTGGTTTAAAAAAGTGCAGTATAGGTAGCAGTTTATACGTTTTGTGATCTGCTTGTCTTTTAAGAGCACTAAAGTACTACTGGGTTTGAAGAGTTTTTTTGAAGTCCTTTATAGATATGATTTGTACATGATAGAGGTTTTCCAAAAAAATACTGTACCTTGTATTGGAGGCACAATGTTGAAAAAAACACTGATGATGATAACATAACAAATCCTGGGTGTTGCTGCATCGGTAATTATTAAAATTTTCTGGGTCCTTATTTTTCCATCTATACATGGGTTTCCGTGTATAGATTTGTTTGTTGCTCTCTATCTATTCATTTCTCTTCCAAGCTTTCTTTCTTAGTATTTCTTGCTTCTTTTCTTTTTATCTATTTCATTCGTTGGTCTGCCTTTCGTGCTTCTCATTTCCCTAATTTGGTCAATGCTGCACTTTTCATTTTCCTGCTCCTCACCGTCAGTTATCTTCCCACTTTCTTGCTATACTGTATTGTCGAACGCTATGAGATGTTCGGCTAGCGTATTAGAATAGGCGAGTGATTAAGACAATAGCCGAGTGATTGAAAGGCTTGCCTTCAGATCATGGGTACGTGGGTTTGGGTCCCGTTTCGCGAAGACACTTTGGCCCCTTGATAATAAATCGTGCTTTCTCTTCCTCGCTGTACCTTTCTCAGCCGTCAGAGTTATAGCATCTTTCTAGCGCTTTTCACATCACCCGTCTTTTATTGATTTTCTTCATCTCCTTTGTGTTTCTGCCTTTTGGTCATTCTATTTCTCTGTCTTTATTTTTCAGCTATGCTTCACACTCTCGCATTCTGTTTTTTTCCTCAGCCTGGCATGCGACCTCCTCATCATTTCTCTTTCTTACACAATTGCTGTACTATACAAAGTAACGACACCGGGAATCACAGAACCAACACGGTTGCCATTCCTGTTTATTTCAGTTCTTTCTCTTCCTCCACCTCCAAGGACTGAACCCTTGTCTCTTCTTTCCGTCTTCTTCCTTACACTCCTCTCATTTTTCTTCCTTCAACCCTCCTGGGCTGATAGCGAAGACCGTTGCATGCAGCAGCAAACTCAACTTGTCCTTCATCAAGATAGCCTACGATCTTGAGCACACTTTGCTGTACCAATATCTTGAAAACACTAAAAGGCCCAACGATCCTTTTGTCCATAATTGGCAGACCCTTCCGCACAGCACCAGATCGTTTAGCCCAATACCAGGCCTGTGCCCTGGGTGTCGCTTGTCGAATTGCATCTTCATCGCCCTTCGGTACCCACTTGGTTCCTCGTTGGATTTGCATTGTTCAAACAATTGCAGTTTGTCGTAAGTTCCAAGTTATTTGCCGGCTGGCAACATTGGAACTTTGCCGTGAACTGAAAAGTGTGGGGCTGCAGCCAAGACTCGCAGTTTGTGTCCTGTCATGGTGTGCAACAGCTGCTTCTAGAGAGCATTTCCATCAGCCTTTTAACGTTGTCAACGTGGAGATAATTGTCTTGATGTCATGGATAACCTTTTAATAAATTTCAATCGCCCGTAGGTGAAAAGAAACGTCGTGGCGTAACATCACGACTGTCTGCCCACTGCAGCAGCCTCTTACGCAAGAATGCCGGTTCATTATCCGATATGGCAAGTTTAAGCTGTGAAAATATTGCTCGGTTAAGCAAAGCTATGACGCTGTTGGCGTCTTTTTTTCCAGGACGCGCCGCTACGATTTTCGTGCACTGATCTGTATCAACCAGGAAACACTGTGTCTTGCGAACTCCAACACTCCTCTTTTTCAATTCCGCAAAGTCCACGTTCACAACGTCAAAAGGATTCTCCGAGTGGTTTGGCAAGACGAGCTCGTCGGGTCAAGGCTGGCATTTTGCTCTCTTCAACTGACACAAGTAGCATGACTTATTATATTTGTCGACGTTTCAGGGGAGAAACTTCTTATAGGGGCACCCGTTCATCTCTCGTATAAGTAGTAGTAGTGGTAAACAATCTTACATTTTGACCTCCAATGTGGTGCCGGTGGGAGATTTTTTCTGTGCGTTGTTGAACAATAAAAAATTCGCAGCTTGCGCGTTAACTAAAAGCCAAATTTTCCTGTCTCTCATTCCCCCTTAGCAGTCAATCGCACGTACAATCAGGACTATCTGACAAGAAATGGTTGCTACGTTATACTCGCTGGGCATAACCTCCTTGGTTTTAGAAAGGTTTAGCGAGCGTTGGGCCGCAGTGCCATGAATACAGTGAACTAGTATACACCATGAATTCGAGGTGGTTAAAGGTGGGAAGTAGACACGAAGCGCAAGCCGTAAGAAACTCTGCGTGTACCTCTTCTCGTTCAGTCCTTGGAACGTCCGCTGGAAGGCGGTGCTTCTATATAAAGAATATATGATGAAAAGATGCGAGATGGTGGTACTTGGAGTGTTTTGAATAGGTGGACGAATGGACACACAGACAGGTGCATGGACGGACGCACGGATGCATGCATGGACGGACACAGGAGCGATTGCATGGAGGAACGCAGGGACGGATGCACAGATGGACGTGCCGACGCACGAACAGACGGATGCACGGACGGGCGGATGAACGCACGGGCGGCCACAGAGACGCACGCATGGACGGACGGAAGCAAGAACGAATGGACGGACGGATGCTTCGCCCCACTCTCCATCATTCACTCCGTGGATATGCTGCCATTTTTTTCATGTTTTTTCATGTGAAGCGTCAGAAAACTGTGTTATAGGTCTGTCAAAAACCAGCATGACTACCTGATTTCGAACTGTTATGGCACAAGCGAAGAACTTTTTTAATCAGTATCTCTGGAATAGTGAAGGCGTCACTCTTGCATTGAAGATTTTCATAGCTTTCCCATAATCTTTTTTAAGTTTTACGGTTTCATGCGGGACCTCGATTGCTAATCGAGACAAGGCATCGGCGTCGGTATAATAGCCACCTGCACGATGGAAGACATTAAAGTTGTACTGCTGAAGTTCGTTGACCAATCGGGCCAATTTCTCTCTAGGCTCTGACGTATCTAAAAGGTGCATTAGTGCTTGAATGTGTGTGTCCAATGCAAACTTTCTTCCGTCATTGTAGGATCGGAAGTAGCGGACCGCCATTAAACAACAAGAGCCTCCTCTCAGCTGTTGAAAAATTCGGCTGAATTCGGTTGAAAGTGTAGGAGTAATATCTTATTACCCTCAGCTGCTGAGCTGGAAGTGAACGGACATCTCTATGGTACAGAACAGACTCTGCACCATAATTTGAAGCGTCTGTGTTCGTCTCAAAAGGTAAGCTGTAGTTTGGTAAGTTAAGCACAGAGTTCGATGAAATGAGCTGTAAAGTTTCCTGGTAAGTCCTTTCACTTTCCTTGGTTTAAACGAAGGGTACTTCTTTTTTTTGTGAGCTCCATCAAGCACTTCATCATCCTCAATAAATCGTTGATAAAACCCATCATGTGGCCTACGAGTACTAGAAAAACTCATCTTGCTAGGAAGCGCAGCCACTATTACAAGGAACACGGAACGCAAGTAGGTTCTTTGTAATAGTGGCTGCGCTTCATAGCAAGATGGATCCTTACCATCTGGCCCGATACAATTGTTTATAGAAAAACTCAAAATGAGTTAATGTTATGCGTCTTCGTAAGTTTCGTGATCCTATGGACGAATTCCTGTTTAATAGTCTTAGTAGTTACGTCAAACACTCTTCCAAGAAGAATGACTTTTGACTTGAAGAAGCCACTCGTCTTTTCATTCATCTTCAAGTCCGCGTCACTAAAGGCTTGTAGCACTTTTTAAGGGTGTTCATAAAACTCTTCTACTGACCGGCAGTACACGAGAATTTCATCAATATAAACGTTACAGAAGATTCCAAATTATGGCATCAAAACACTGTTCATCATCTTCTGAAACCAATCCGCGAATTTTTTCAGTCAAATGGAAGTTTGTTGTACGCATACACGTCAAATAGCATAATGAACGCGGAGAACCTCTTCGTTTCCTCTTGCAGAGGCACTTGCCAGAATCCTCTGCAAAAGTCCAGATGAGAGAAAGTTGACAGCCCCCCCTTTCATTAATAATTACGTCAATATGCGGCAATGGGAAAAATAGTTCAGTTTGTTTATCTGTCTGTAATCGGTGCCGACACTAAATATTTCGTCCTCTATATATAGGTGCGATGCTTATAGGCAAAGCAAAAGAAGACGTAGGAGGCAGTATGACGCCGGCCTCAAGCATTTTCTGTAGCTCTCCCTTCAGCCAAAGCTTCTTCTTTCCCGACATGTTATAGGCCTTCCGCTTCAACACTGTTGTATCTCGCAGCCCGAATGGAACTTCGAACTTTGAGGTCACTTTTGGGTATCCGCCTAGGAAAATAAGTTCAAGACACGTACGAACAACATCTTCTGTGGCATTAGCTTACGGAGATGATCGCTGACGGCTGTGAAGGTGGCCAGCTGATGGTCATCTCTCGTGATAATTTGCCCATTCCTATAGAGATTCAAACGTAGTTTTTGCATAACTGGGTGGGGCAGAACAAGCTCATATTTTACCCCGTGATGGACCAATGCTTTTACCATGATGCTCTTGCCTTGACGTGTAATGAGGATGTCAACCAATCCATCATGCACTTGTTTCTTTCTATCATTCCCATGAATGATGATGGGGCAATCGTTCCTCGATTCAACTCGGGATTGACGCTTTTGTTAACTGAAGTAATAAATGCTCCGCTGTCATTGAGAGCTTTCACGTATTGTTCATTAACTTGCATAGACACGTACACCAGCTTCAGGATAGCTCATGCAACCACAACAACGACAGCAGAGCTTACAGCGGTTCGCGCTGTGCTGCGTTTCATTAATGACCAAAGCACGCAATGGTGGGCGATTTTCTGCGACTGCAAGGCGGCACTGCAGTCACTTCTGTCAATTCTACGCCGTGGTCCACACGAGCAGTTGGTAGCTGAAACAGCAGAAATGCTACACCTTATAACAGAGAAAGGGCACCACGTTACATTTAAGTGGTTGCCAAGCCACTGTATAATTATCGGTAACGAACGCGCTGATCAAGCTGCCCGTTTAGCCCATACAGAAGACAACAACCAGTCAATACCTCTCTCAAGGACAGACGCTGCTAGGAGGCTCCGCATGCTTGCTCGCCAACGCTCCATGGCTCTTTGGAATGAGCCTCTCTTTACGCATGCAAGATTATGATCCCTTGATCCAACGTTAAGCTTACAGCTTCCAACAAACATTCGACGAGGTGACGCTACTGCTCTGTGCAGACTATGGTTGGAAGTCGCGTTTACCCGTGCGTACGCGTTCCGCATAGGGATGACCGACACCGCCGACTGTGCACACTGCGGAGATGAAGAAACAATTCGACATATCCTGTGTGACTGCCCGGAATACAACCTGAAAAGACAACACCTTTCTAATACACTAAACAGGTTAGATGACCAGCCGCTGTCAGAAGAATACTGCACCATCGTCACGACTCATCGTCACAGAAAAAAGCTGTGCAAGCGCTACTAGGCTTCTTGCGAACTACTGGCCTGTCGGAACGTCTCTGAGTGGACTGATTTAGTGTGTGCGTGTGTGTCGGTGTTTTTCTCTTGTTTATTTTTTAACTCTGTCTTTCTATTTCAACATCCTTTGCCCCAACCCCAGTGTAGGGTAGCATACCGGATAATAGCATCCGGTTAACCTCCCTGCCTTCTTTTTTTCTCGTTTCTCTCTCTCTCTGTACACCAGCTTGGCGTGGTCAGTGAGAAAAATTCTTTCTTGTATTTGAGACAAGATATCGTCAGATGTTCCTTTGAATATTGCATGCTTCTTTTTCTGTCTCGTGCTGTATCTCACAGATGAATACGGTTTGCTAACCGTATCTCGCCGTCCAGGAGCTCGAAGCGCTTCGGGCGTGCTCACTACTGTCACCGTAGCATGTGGCTATCGAACGAACAGCTTCATGACCTGTAGCAGCTCCTCGGGCGTTCGAGTTCTTCCAAGATGAATATGTGCTCCATGAATTTGGTAAATCCTAATGTTATCAAGCACACAAGTGATGAGTCGTAGAGAGCAGAGAGAGCAGGATCTGCTGCGTGCAATAGCCTTCATTTCTAAAAAAATAGTTCACAACCGAACCACAAAAGTACTTCGAGGCTAATGCACAATCCCAACTCGGAAACCTGTTTTCAGAGAAAGTTGACAGAAAATTTTGCCTCCAATCAGCCGAAGTATGTTCAGCCGTTGCTGTTGCATGCATCTCTTGCCACATCTTCGTGGCGCCTTCAAAGTAAAACGGCATGTTCATGACTTTATCACGATTGTGTTTCCAAGAACTTTGATCGCATGCACATTCAAGAAAGAAAAGCCAGGCCTGGGCACTGACTGATGATGACGCATAGTAGAAATCTGGCTTAATTATTTCTCTTGGTGCCTTTGAATGTCGGTTTGCATTATAAGCTCCGACTGAAGCTGTTGCCACTTGCTATTTTTTTCTTCCTGCGACTTCACTACAGCTTCCAAAATATCATTAAGTCTTAAAACACTGTGTCAGTGAAAGCCATATGTGCTTTCGCTATTCAACCTTCCTTTAGCCTGTCTTCACTACGCTGCCCTGAAGTATGATCAGCTGCCGCTTCAAGTTCGAGACCATTCTTTTTTTTGCGAAGTGTCACCGAACACTCAAAACGCGCGCGATCAGGTCGTACTTTCCTCATAGACTGACCATACACCACTCACCGTCTTTACATCATCCTCACGGCCATCAGCGATTAAGAAGCACATTGTCCTGTGGAAGTTCTGGCTGTTCAGGGTCGCAGCACAGGGTCTTGTCGACGGCTGCGCCAAGTTGGTAACGACAGTGAGAATCACAGAGCCAACAAGGTCACTATTCCTGTTTATTACAATTTTCTCTCTTCCTTCACCTCCAAGAATTGCACCCTTGTCTCTTGTTTTCCGTCTCCTGCCTTACATACTACTACACATGGTTCCGCTATGGTTTGAGTACGCCGTTGCCACTCTTGCACCATGAAGAATTTTTTCCTTGCAATTTTCCTTTTTCTTTGTTTGGAAGGCTTCCTTTTATTCACACTCCCTTTGTCAGTCTCTATTCGTACTCGTTGTGAGAGAGAAAAAAGAGAGAGAGAAAATTTTAATGCGGAAAGGCAGGGAGGTTAACCAGAAAACATATCCGGTTTGCTACCCTGCACTGGGGAAAGGGTAAGGGGAAAGGGAGGAAGAGAAGCACAAACACACATACACACACTCGCACACAGTAGTGTCACAATCGTTCTACGAGGCGGGTCGCTCGCAGAAACTTCATCAGCGCCTTCGTTGCTTTCTGGCGTGAAGCTCGATCTTTCCGACATTCCAAGATTGACTGCTCAGAAAATGGCTGGTCGTCGAGGCGAGCAAACACTGCTGAGAGGGACTGTCGCTGAGAGCTGTACTGGGGGCACTGACATAAAATATGTTCAATTGTTTCGTCATTGTCGCAATGGTCGCATGTAGCGTTGTCTCTCATTCCGATGCGGCAGGCAAAAGCGTTCGTGAAAGACACCCCAAGCCACATACGGCAGAGAAGGGTCGTCTCGGATCGGGGTAGGCCAGATGGAATAGTAAGTCGTAGGCATGGGTCCAGGCGGTGAAGACGGGTGTGGAGAAAACCGGGCGTATTCCGCATAGACCTTGCGACATCCTGCGCAAGCGTATTAATCTTTGCTGCTGCGTCGCTTCTTGATAGTGGAATGGGTTCCATCACTCCATTTTTGTGAGCATTCTTAGCTGCATTGTCGGCATGCTCGTTACCGATGATGCCGCAATGGCCTGGTAACCACTGAAAAGATATGTCATGTCCTTCGTCTATTAGGTGATGGTACAGTTGTCGTATTTCGAGCGCCAATTGATCTTGAGGTCCACGACGTAGAGTATTGTGTAGACATTGGAGAGCTGGTTTCGAATCAGTAAAAATGCTCCATTTTTGTGGTGTCTCTTGGTCAATCCTGCGGAGTGCGCTGCGGAGTGCCGCGAGCTCCACGGCTGTCGATGTCGTCTTGTGTGACGTTCTGAACTGGATGGTTTCGGCTCTTGCTGGGAAGATCACAGCTCCTGCAGATCCTCCAACAGTTGTCGAGCCATCCGTGTAAAGTTTGACATGATCTTTGTATTCTTCGTGTAGCATGAGTAGAATCATCTGCTTTAAAGCTGGCGCCGAGAGCTCCGCCTTCTTGCGAATCCCCGGCACTGTCAAGCGCAGTTTTGGTCGGTCCAAGCACCAAGGAGGTGTTAGTATCCGTTCCGGAGGTGTGTATACTGTTGGAAGGCACTCACGGAAAGTCAATACTCTCTTACAGAAGGAGGCACTCGGTCGATCTTCTGGAAGCGAAGCTAGGTGGTGGGCAGGGGCGCGAGCAAGGTGTCTAATATGAGCTCTAAGCACCTCCAAAGTAATGTGCACTGTGGCCGGATGATCTTTGGCGATTGCGATGGTTTCCGCTGTTGATGTACAGCGTGGTAATCCAAGACAAACTCTGAGTGCCTGGCCCTGGGCGTTTTCTATTGTGCGTATACTGCTTTTGCAAGCGTTCGTCAGAACCGGCAAGCTATACCGCAGGTACCCCAGAAACAGCGTTTTGTACAAATGCAACATCGCGTGCACTGATGTGCCCCACGTTTTGCCTCCGAGGAACTTGAAAAGTTGTGCGATGGCCGTTAGGCGCTTCTTTAGAGTGGCCACATGGGGACTCCAGCAGAGATTTCGATCGATCGTGACCCCCAAAAACCTGTGGGTCCTGGCGTAGCAGACACTGTGTCCATTGATGGCGATGGAATATGACGTCATTGCCTTCCGCGTGAACGCGACCAGCGCCGATTTCTCAGGAGAAATCTCGAGGCCTTGTTCTCTAAGGTACGCCGATATTGAATTCGCTGCTTTCTGGAGTCTCGCACGTACCTGAGGACGTGTTACACCTGATGTCCAGGCACAAATATCATCTGCATAGAGAGATATCTGCACGGAATCTGGTATGCGTTCAACGAGACCGATCAGAACCAGGTTGAACAGTGTGGGGCTCAATACACCACCTTGAGGAACACCACGGTGTGTATAATGTTCAGAAGTCGGCCCATCATCAGTTTGCATAAACAATGATCTCATATGTAGGTAGCATTGGATCCAGCGGTACACTCGCCCACCCAAACCAACTGACTCGAGGGCGTCAAGTATGGCTTCGTGAGAAACATTGTCATATGCTCCTTTGACATCTAAAAATAGTGCGACAGATAACCGTCTGCTCATTTTCTGGTGTTGTACGTAGGTCACCAGGTCAATGACATTGTCAATGGAGCTCCGAAGACGACGAAAACCGGCCATGGCGTCTGGATATATTCTATGGCGTTCTAGGAACCACTCGAGTCTGGCAAGGATCATTCGCTCCATCAGCTTCCCTACGCAACTAGCCAGCGCTATTGGGCGGTATGATGTCAGCTCTAGAGGCGATTTTCCAGGTTTGAGAAGTGCAACCAACCGGCTTGTTTTCCACTCTCTGGGGACCGTTCCATCTCTCCAAGACTCATTGAATACTTCCAGCAAAGCACTTCGTGCTCGATCACCGAGATTGCATAATAGGCGGTATGATATGCCATCCGGCCCAGGCGATGACAATCGATTGCATGAAGCAAGAGCCACATTCAGTTCTTCCATTGAAAAGGCAGGTCCAGGTGCGGGTCAAGTGAATGTGGCGTGTAATGAGCAGTAAGGGCTTCTGTGCAATTTGGTGGGCCCGCAATCTTCCTACAAAAATCTTCCGCTACCTCGATATCCCTTCTATTTTGGAAAAGGGCCAAGGCTTTAAACGGAAAACGTTGTTGGGGAAATGTGCGTAGGCCTCGCACGGTTCGCCATATTTGAGAAAGCGGTTTGCGAGGGTCTAGACTCGCGCAAAATTTCGCCCACCGTTGAAACTCCAGTTTGTCTATACGACGCTGGATCTTCTTTTGCATGCGCCTGGCCATCCGTAGATCTTGAATGGATTTTGTGCGTCGATATCTACGCTCCGCACGCCGACGAGTCGCACGGAGTCGCTCTAACTCCATGTCCGTTTCTGAGGGCCTTGAAGAATATGCCAGCGTGCGCATCGCACTCTGCGCTGCTTGTTTGATCGCTTGCTCAATGTCAGAGGTTAAGCCTTTTTCACAAGCGTGTTCAATGTTGGTTTTGAATGCTGAAAGATCGATCTTCCGTACGGTTTTCGGCGGGTGGTCGCTAGCAAAGCCTTCGATGGTGAGATAACTGGGGATGTGATCGCTACCATGTGTCTCGATGTCTAAAAACCACTTAACGCTTGTGGCGAAGCGACGTGACACGAACGTCAAGTCCAAACAGCTGCTGTACGTTGATCCTCGCAGAAATGTAGGGCTCCCATCATTAATTAGAGACAGTTCATGAGTCGATACAAATGAAGCCAGCCTCCGGCCCGTGGTATTGACTTTTGAACTTCCCCAGATTGGGTGGTGGGCGTTGAAGTCTCCTATAATTATCCACGGATCCGGGACGCTCGAAAGAATGTCATCCAGTCTTTGGCAATCAAAACGGGCTGAGGGAGATAAGTAGACACCTATTAATGTGAAGGTGAGGGTTTTCTGCTTCACAGTCAGGCAAACATATTGGTTCTCATCATGAGGCGACACAGGTTGAATGATGTAGGTAAGCTCCCGACGAATATACACAATGACCTTGCTGCTTTCGTTTCGGGTTTTGGACGGGATTGATTCGTAGCCAGATAGCCTGATCGGGTTTGATAATTTCGGTTCACATATTACGATGATTGGGAAAAGGTTAGAAAACACGTACTGACGAAAATCGGAAATCCGTGATCTAAGTCCTCTTGCGTTCCACTGGATGACTGATGCTTCTCTGACGTCTTTGCGGAACGATTGTTGATCTCCTGCCATGACTCTACGCGAGGGAGGCGAGGACTGGGCTCAGCGCGTCCAACACCTGTAACCCGCTTCGAGCGGTTGGAGTTCCCAGGCTTCTTAGTATGTCTGCCATGACAGCGACGAGGGATCGTAACATCGGGATGATCTGTCGATCGACCCTTGACACATCCTCAACGGAAGTAGACTCGGTGGAAGGTGTAGGGCGGCGAGGCCTCGCAGGAGGCTCCTTTGCAGGCTGTGTACGCGGAAGCGTAGGCCACTCATCCGCAGCTGTGAGCTTCTCCACTTCTTTTCGCTTCGTGCTTACTACTTCACTCGTGCTCGGAGGAAATGGGTTATGCGCAACACTCTGTCCTCCACGCCTCCGTCGGCGACTACGTCGCCGCCGTACCCTTTCAGCAGCCTCTCTGTGGGTTGAATTGTCCCTAACCATTTGTTTGATAATGGCGATTTCCTTCTTAATCCGAGGGCATTCCTTGGATGCAGCATCATGCGGACCATCACAGTTTCTGCACTTCAGACTTGTTGCCCGACATGCGTCTGCAGTGTGCGGCTCAGCGCATCGGGGGCATACTGTGGTGTTTGTACATACACTCTTGATGTGACCAATTTTCATGCAGTTATGGCACTGGAGTGGTTTAGGGACAAATGGTCGAACAGGATGTCGGAAGTGTCCCACTTTGACATGCGACGGAATGGAATCTCCTTTGAACATTATCTTTACACATAGGGTGTTTCCGAGGCGAAGTACATTCGCGATGAGAACTCCTTCGTTCGCTGGTTTTATGAGAGTTGGGAGGTCCGAGTTTGCTATGGCCAAATCAATGTCGTAGATTACTCCCGCCGTGCAGGCACCGTCCATTGGAATAACCGGTCGTACTTTGATGCCTCCCAAATCTGATACTCTGCGAAGCTTGTCTATGGCGCTGGCAGTCATTGTGTCCACAGCTAGAATATTCTTCCGCGTGTTCACCCGGATATCCTTAATGTCGTTTGGTGCTACCCCCTCAAAGTACATAGAGAGAGCTTGCCTGTTTACTGCTCGAAGGCTGATGGTGGAGTCCTCGGGCATGAAGAGGATGGTGTGCGGCCAGCATTCTCCTTTTGACTGAGACGTTAATGTCCCTGCTGGTGAAGACGACTTGATACTTCTTCTTTTGGCCTTCCTGCTTCTCACGGTCTCGAAGTCGTCATCCGACGAGTCGTCGCCAGTGGCCGAGTACAGTTCCGTGTCCTCGCTGGTGCTCGAACAGGTGCTTCGTTTCCGCGACGAGCTTGCCAAAAGTGGTCTATGGTCGGACATAGCCGCAGAAGGCTCCACGTCCACAGCCATAATGCAGTGACTATCACCGTTGGCCTCACTGGTTCTGGGCCAGGCGCGCTGATTTACCGAGGAGCTCGCCATAGCAGACCTCTGGCTGGGCGGACCAGTGGATGACTCCGCGTCCGTCGCCTTGGGGCAGGGAGCAGCGTCTCCCGTAGAAAGCGAAAAACTTGATAACAATGCTCGGAGCCGAAAGCAGACTCGTTGTTTTTCGAACAAAACTCAAGTACTCGTTGTTTTTCGAACTAAACCTATCTTGTTCCGCGCTCTAAAATTGGCGCACGTGTTTAGGTGTAAAGTCGAAAAGCAAAAATATGACGATGATGAAAAGGAGAAATAAAAAATGCGTTCCAGTTCCTGATGACAATTTTTGTTCATAGCTCATGCACAAACAGCTATCATAGACTTTTCGATGAATTAAAACAGAAAGATTTATTTATTTACATTTCACCTACATTGCCTTAAGGCATTACGTAGGGGAGGTACACATAATAATTTGACTACATAGATTAAATCGAAACAATGGATACAACAAATACAACAGCACTCAAGATATTTTAAGAGAAGAAAAAAACATTCGAATATTTGTGAGCAAAATCAACGTCGCAGTCATGCATTTGTAAACGCACACACGCTTCGAGACAACAAACCATTCTTAATGGCAGTGATATTGCAGGCATGGTTACAAGGAAGAGAAAAGAGGATTCATTATCAGTTTCATTGTCGAGATCATGCGGTAGACGGTTTCAGTACTGTATTGTTTTTACGAAAAAAGAACTACCGAAAGAGTGGGTTTTATAGCGCTATTCTAATATTTTTCGTCAATGGTCTTGGCGATTAGAGACGTACGTTGATTTGAACAGATAATCGAGAAGGTTAATTGCATTTCCATTATAATATATACAATGAAGAAACTTAAGCCTCAGTTTCTGCCTCCTTACCATCAGTGTCTCCCAATTCAATGTTCGTTTCATTTCTGTGATGCTTGCAAAAGAGTTATAATTGTTGCGAACCAATCTGGTTGCTTTGTTTTGAACTTTTTCCAGTACGTCAATCAAGAATTGCTGATGGGGATCCCAGATTGCGTAAGCATAATCTAGAATAGGTCTTACATACATGAGACAAAGGGTTTGTTGCACAGTCCGTGAAACTTGCCTAAAATATCTGCGTATGAAGTAAAGCCTCCGGCCTGTCTTGGCCACAGTTATGCCAATGTGTTTATTCCACTTGAAGTTTTCTGAAGAATAGACGCCCAGATACTTATAATAGGATTCATTGCTAATTATTGAATTATTTAATTTGTATGTTGTGTCTAGTTTATTAAACCAATTGTTGAATAATACACAGCAACATTTACAGACGTCTAGACTCATTTTCCATTTTTGGCTTCACGTTGATAATCGGTACAGATCTTGCTGCAAAATTTCAGCATCCTTGTGTGATTTAATCACTGTAAACACTACACAATCATCTGCGAATAACTTAATGGGAGAGGCAATACCACCAACTATGCTATTAATACAAATCAGGAAACGCAAAGGTCCTGATACGCTCCCCTGTGGTACACCGGACGTAACGATCACCGCAGACGATTTTGAGCCGTTAAGCACTACGTTCTGCTTCCGATCATTTAGATAGTTCTTTACCCAATTGGTAACATTAAGGTTTATGTTTGCGGAGAGCATTGCAAATTCGAACAGATTGTGTGGGATCGTATAGAAAGCTTTCCGGAAATCGAGGAACAATGCATCTACTTGAGCGCTACTGTCTATAGATTGTGCGATGTAATGCTGAAATTTGACTTGTTGAGTTACGCATGAGCGTCTATTTCTGAAACCATGCTGAGATGGAGTGAGGAAGTTGATTGACTCTAGGTATATAACTGTTTCACTGTATATGATGTGCTCAAATAACTTACAGAATTGCTATTAGCGAGATGGGCGTGACTTCCCAGCATCAGCAAAGCCAAAACCTCCCCTAGTATGAGTGTAGCAGTTCGGGCTAGTCACCCAGTATAAGGTTCTGCACCTCTACCCCTGCTTCTTGGTAACTTTTTGTCCCTTCTAGGCTGGCTTTTTCACGTTCAGTATGCACAAACAGGTCAGCCAACTATTGCGTTGCACGACCCAGACACTATCTCCAACCCCCTAAAAAAATCGTCTATGAGCACGCCGCTTGAATAAGGCGTTCGTCGAACGTGTCGCCACATGCAAACTTTGCAGTGACTGCGTTAGAACTGCGTTTTTATTGTACTTCATTCACATGCAATATTAAGAGTATGTGCCCATGTTTCTGCAAGCACCTGGAAAGCAATTGTTCAACGAGACTTTTAAAAGAACGACGATAAAGTTTAAACACGAATTCACAAACATGTGGCACGTCCGCGTGAAGTAAAAAGGTCATTTACTTCACGCGGACGTGTCAGGAAGGTCATTATGTCAGGAAGGTCATTAATGTACAGTAAAAAAAATAAGGGACCCAGTCGTGAAACTTGGGGAATTTTTTATTTATTGTTCTAGTCGATGAAAAGGAACCTGCTATGTACGCAATATGTTTTCTAATAACCAGGTAACTGTTTAGAGACTTGAGGGATGCACCTGTGTTGCCATATGCGTCTTTCTTCTTGGACAAAATGAGATGAAAAGTGGTGTCGAATGGCTTTGATAAATCTAAAAAAATTGACCCATAGTAGCACCCTCAATCAATGAAGCGTTTGATTTAGTCAGAATAGAAAAGAAGGGCAAAGTCAGTTGAACTTACAGAGCGAAAGCTAAATGAACAGGACTTCAATACATCAAATTTATTCTTGTTAAGCCAAACTATGAATAATTTTTGATAACTTTCATGTGGGAAGAATGAATATAGATCGGACGATAACTAGAAAGACATTGTTTATCACTTTTTTAAAACAACACAAGTACTTTGGCTATCTTTAGAGAACCAGCACCCTCAGAGAATAACCAACACCATCTAGACTAGGTTGGACCTATTATCTTCTTTTCCGAGCACTTACGTCACCACACTATGACGAAGTTGTTTGCCTTGTTGGCGCTTTCGGGAAATGGGAAACCGCAAGAACCGGGCATAAGTTTCGCATCTCTTTCAAGCAGGATTTGTAACTCGCCATTAGAACACTAACGAGTTTGTAGCAATGGTCATTTCAGAGAACGCACCCTCCGTGCTGCCCCTTCTTTTGAAATGACGTCACCGAGAAGTGATGAGGCCTTAGCAAGCGAAAGCCTCGGACTCCGCTAATCTGTGAAGTGTTCGAAATATTGCGCTCTTTCTTTGTGTTTGAGAAATTGTTCAGCTGCCTTTGCAGACCTCTCCTGTATCGACAAGTGCGAGGCCCTCGTGCCCAAATTTGCCAAGGCTGCCGAGCAGCTCGAGGAAGAAGGCTCGGACATCAAGCTGGCCAAGGTGTACACAACCTTCAAGGGCCTGCTCGCTTGTAAGTACCTGCACAGCTTGCCGACACTCATGTTTTTCCACAACGAACATCCGGTCGACTACAAGGGTAGCCATACCATAGAGAAGATGATCCAGTGGGTTAAAAAGAAAACCGAACCACCGGCTCAGATACTCAGCACTGTGGACGATGCGAGGATCTTCGTGGACAGCGCGGAGGTCACCATCGTGGGCTTCTTCAAAAACCAGACGAGCCTCGAGGCCAAAGAGTTCCTCAAGGCTGCGTACACTATCGACCGGCACGCGTTTGCCATCACATCGGAGGACGCCGTCTACAAGGAGCTTGGTGCCAGCAAGGACGGAGTGATGCTCTTCAAGAAGGTCAGTGCTGTACAGTGGAAGTTGGTAGCTCAGCACAAGTTAGACCTACTCAATGTTTGTGAACAGCGGGAGGTACCGTCGACTTACTGAGGCGCTTGTAGCGATGTCGTGGCGCGTAGGCTCCGCCCAGTGCTTAACAAGTATGTCGACGACGCCTACCGCTCTTCACAAACTTTCATTAGTTTCATAGTCTGTGACCAACTTAGAATAAACAGGAACGTGTATAGAGTAGATTGAGAGAAACGCGAACATGCGGCATCTACTATATCTGTTTTGCATCGTTTTCAAGCTGTTTCAGTATGGATAGTTACAAACAGCTAATATGAAAAATCCGTAAACTGGGGTTGCGTTGGGCCGACGTTTCGACAAGAGGACATGTCTTCCTCAAGGCGAGAACAGAACAGTTTTATTCTAGCCTTGAGGCTTACAAGTCCGCTTGTCGAAACACAAACTTCCATCTTTTCTTCCTACCATTTTTTTAAAAGAGCTACTAGTCACTTATGGTACAATCGAGGACCTTCTAGTATCCTTGCATCGCCTCCTATTTCAGAGCCTTTTTCAAAACAAAGTGCTGTGCTCTATGTACGTCTTTATTTCCATATCACACAACCACCCACCCCCCTCCCCTACCACTATCCGTTCTAAAAGGGGCTTTTAAACTCTCTTTAAAATAACCATAGAATGAATTCCGTGGAAGAGCTTATTGCCTCACAATTTCAACGCCGCAAAAATTTTAGGAGAGCATACAGTGCGAGTGGAAGTACAAAGGTTTGTCGCATGCTGAAATTTTATTTTCTATTCTCTTGTCCCAACGAAAGCGCTGGAAGCTAAGCAGGAATGGATGGAAGGGCCACAGAAAAAGGACACAAACGCCTTACGACCTTGAGCACATTTTTCTTTGTTTTTTTCGAATGCGCGGCTTTCTCAGTGTGCTCGCGCACACATAGATGGATGGATTTATATGGCTGTACCCTTTAGATCGGGTGGTGGCTGACGCCACCAAGTCGTAATACTTAGTGAACCAAAAGATACATTTATTTTTTTGCTTTTCAATAGTGAGGTTGAGGACTTGTGCTTTTCAGTGAAGGGTTTAATTCGTGCCTTGAATTTAGCCACCAATCAGATAACCGTGTTCTAGTCAATTTTACTCGCTTAAAGTCCATTATGGCCTGTCTGTTTCTAAACCCCAGTGCTTTAAAAAAATCTGCGCCATCATCCTGAATTATAGGGTGAAGCCCTTTACAGAACATTATCAAGTGTTCGGCAGTTTCTTCTTCTTCTCAGCACGCACTGCATACTGTGTCTACCCATCATACTTGGCCCGTTATGTCTTGGTTCGCAATACTCCCGTCCTAGCCTCAAACAGTAGAGAACTACCCCGAGTATTACCATAGATCCTTTCCTTGGCAATTTTCTGCTTAAATGTTTGATAGATCTCTAGTGTGGACTTCTTAATCATGCCAATTCTCCACTTATTGGTCTCAGCTTCATTCACCTTCTTTTTAACCGATAATACTCTTTAGTTTGGCCCCCTGCTATTTTCGAAGTATTTACCTATCAATTTTCTGGTTCGCTTCCTCCCTTTCGTATCGACATTCTTCATGTACAAGTAGCTGAGTACCTTTATAGCCCAACGCTCCTCCCCCATTTCTCTCAATCGCTTCTCAGTTTTTATCTTGCTGCTGGCTTCCGTGTCCTCAAATGATGTTCATCCCATATCACCTTGTACTCCCTGAATTGGTGTATATCGTGAGCTCCTAAGGCAAGCCTACATATTCCACGTTGCTTACTTTATAATGTTGCTTGAGCTTCTGATCTCATGCTCAAGACCACATTGCCGAACGTCAGACCAGGAACCATTACCCCTTTCCATATTCCTCTCACAACATCACACCTATACATAGTGTGCACGTGCGTCACGCAGCGCCCCTTCGTCACTTCCGAAATGCGCCACCGACATGCCCGGATACCTGCCGACTCCGTCGCTTACCGCTACCGTGTTGTCTCCTCGTGCTGGCGCCAATTTAGTTTTGCCTCACCATGCAAGTTTGAGGGCTGCTAGTGAGGCAAGTTGATTTAGTAGTCCCCGAAGAGAGAGTAGAACGTCGGGGTGTTTCTTCGCCGAAAGTTATTACCCAAAGTTGAGAACGCACTTTGCGATTTTCCGAAAAATACCCGCGTGTTTGGCTGGCACGGATTAACAAAACAAAACTACTTGAAGAAACTCGGTGATAATTGCGTCTTCAGGTGTAACTTCATTCCGGGTAAGTGCCGTAGCCAAGCACTTACCTGCAAACAGAGATAGCTTACCAAAGATACTGTACATACAAACTTGTCAGTGACCACTGCGTGTACAATCAGTGTGTTAGGGAGGCGGTTAAAATCGTGATGGTGATCGCAGAAATTCGGGCATTGCATTAAAACAAACTGTGAAAATAGATGCGAAACAATATTAGTTCACATTGAAGTATAGTCAATTGGTTCGAGTTGGGGGGGTCAGGATTTTAAAAAAATTGGTCAAATAATTCCCTAACACAGTCTCGATCATTTTCAGGGTCTCAACTGTACATTAGCGTAAAAAAGTAAAATACAAGGTGAAAAGGTGTCAAAACATACGCGAAAAAAGAAAGTGATGACCGGCATTACCACGGCACGCTCCACGTGAAGTCTCTATCTGCCTCACATAATGTTTTCCTCGGCTGTTTCCACAAATTTCAATCAAACAGGCTCAACATCAGCACTGTTTAAAACACTTGGGGGGCGTAAACACTTGGGGGGGGGGGACGCTGCTACTTTGAGGGCGCGGGCCACAGCAATATATTAATAATATTATATCTCTTGTAAACTTGTCTCACTTTGCACGAATCATTTTAGAAGGAAGCTGCTGCGCTTCGCTCATCCACTCTTATTATTGCAGCTCGAGAGACTTTGGGCTTTCACTTGTTCTTGGGCCACGCAATTTGTGGTGTTTGTAGTGAAAGCGAGATAATGGGCCCTCGTACGTCGTGGCGGGCAGCCGGTGTACGCGGTGGCTGGTATAGGTGTCGCACATCTTGATTTTCTGATCTTGTATCGAGTGAACAAACAAGCCCTTCCTGATCCGATGAGGTCGTTAAAGTATGACAACAACACCAAAAAAACACAATCCTTCTCTTTTAACATTGTACACAGCAACAGATAATGAGCCCCCCAAAAACAGCGCTGCAGCACGCGAACTGCCATAGGTACCGAGGCATGGCGGGAGAAGGCGACAACGGCGGAAGTGACATCACATGAACATTATGTATTGTAATTCCACAGTGCCCTGTTTTTCATCATCGCTGCATTCCTGTTACCTTTAGTCACGTATATTTCGTGTTGCCTTAGGTACTCGGCCTGATTGCTTATCCATGTGCCCAGATATTTGTATTTATCATTTATCTCTAGCGTTAACTAATGTATTCTAAGCTCACTACCTTCACTATCATTAAAAGTCATGACTGCCGAACTTTCCTTAGAGAATCCTAAATCTAACCTATCTCCCTCATTACGGCAGATGTCCATCAATCTCTACAAATATTCCTTGTTCTCGGCCATTAGCACTATATCATCTGCGTGCCTGTTCAATGAGTTTTCCTTGTTTGACAAAAGAGAGGTTGAAGCCCAGTCCACTTCCGTCTAATTTGGCTCTAATCGTTGTAGGTACATCATGAATAACAAGGGTGACAGAGGACACCCCTGCCTAAGCCCCTGTTTTACCTCTGCAGGCATGGATACCTGTTTTTCCCACTTTATAACTGCCTCTTTACTTTTAAAGATACACTTTAAATGATCAGTGACTCCATCTTCTACACATAGTGTGTCCAGTATTCCCCTTAAGTCCTCTGGAACCACGCTACCGTACGTTCAAAAATTGCTAGCTACAGGGGCCTGTGTGCCTTTTCTGCTATTCAATGCACTGCGTCAGTGAGAACAAATTGTCTTCCAACCTCCTGTGCTTCCGAAACCCATTCTGCAGTTCCCCAGTTCCCTCTATCCTGCAGTTCCTCTATCTATGCCTGCATTCTTTCCTTTATAATCTGCATCGCCAGCCTGTAGATCACTGATGTCACTGTTATAGAACGGTAGTTTTTATGTCAGCTTTGTCTCCCTTTCCTTTATAGATCATGCTCATCCTGCTAAGTTTACATCAATCGGGGACTTCACCATCGATTACTATTTTGCTCACTGCCTCTCTCAAAGCCTGCTTAGAATTCGGACCTAATGTCTTTATCAGCATAATTGGAATGCCATCTGGGCCTATTGATGTACTACTAGGAACCCTCTTCTCAGCCCTTTCCCACTCTTGTTGTGAAAATGGAGCCATTGCGCCACTTGATTCATCCTTGTCCATTGTGGTGCATAAAGTACTTCTTTGTTAAAATTTTTTGTCACCATTGTTCCTATATATTCAATAGCTTCGTCCCCTTCTAGCCTAGCACCTTGAGCTGTAGATATTAACCTCTGCTCCAGGCTCGTCTCCTTTCTTAGGGAGTTTAGATGGTGTGCGAAATTTCGCAGCTGCTTTTCTATCTTTTTTACGTACTTCGGCCAGCCACAGAGCTCCCTTTCTTCTAATCTTTTCATTAATCAGAAGGCACGCATTCCTTCTACAGCTTAAAAGTTTTCTCATTTTCTTTCAACAACATCTGTCGTTTCACCCCGCTGCTTAGCATGTCTGTTTCCTAGAGGCTTCCTGACGTTTTTCTATGGCTCTCTTAACTTCCTCAACCCACCAACTCTTGGATTTGTGTCTTCTTTTCCGGGGTGACTTGTCACATGCCATAGCAAGCTCTAGCTCAAACAGTCTAATTAGATTCGTGTATGTCCAAACTGTTTTATTATCCTCAGTGATTACTTTCTCAATTTGTGTAGTGGCTATTTCTATTTGACTTTCTGGATAAACATTTTCCTGTAGTTGCTCATCCTGTCTTCTTCGCACTTTCCCTGCTCTTCGAAAACTTAGCTTGATACGTTTGTGATCACTACCCAGACTTCTGGAGTCACCTTCATTCTATGTGCATTCCCTTGATCTTATCATACATCCTATGTGACACCAGTGCGTATCTATCATCGACTGCAGCCTTCCTACCTCCCATGTTATTTGCCCTTCACACTTCTCGGTAGTGTTGCAAATGATCAAATCATGCCTTTCACACATATCCCTGATCATTTTGATTGTTGGGTTGGTATACTCATCTATATCTGCTATGCGCTCATTCATATCTCCATGTATAATTATCTCTCACTCTCTTTCCAAATCCTCAATGTCCTTTGATATACATTCTACCGTTGCCTGGTAATCTCTCTGGCCTTTGCTCCCGTGCCTAAGTACATAAACCAAGGAGTGCCCTTAGCCCTGCCACTTCCCCTTTTAGCCATAAATGTTCCTTGTACTCCTGCTTGACCCTTAGCCAGCCTGTACTTTTATGAATGAATGCCCCGATACCACCCCCCCTTTCTGCTGCCTTCTGTTCTATTACAACATTCCCACGCGTAGTCCGGATTGTTAGGAGGTTGTTCCATGTCTTTAAGATGTGTTTCTACCAAACCATATGCCATCGGCCTCTCCCCCCCTTAGCTGTTCTTCTATCTCTTCCCACTTCAGCCTGTTCCTGTAACCCTGTATGTTGATATACGCTATTTCTGAATTGACTCGGTGCTCGTGTCTACGTCTATTTCTGCCCCGGACGCGTAATGGGAATTGCTGGCCCACATCGCACGAAAAAGGAACACGAAAAAGTGTAGAAAGGACGCCAGCGCCACCGTCAGGGTTGCTCGCACGCTATGGGTTCCTGTCTGTAGGGGACGTGCCCACCTGTAGGTGACATGCTGGTGACGCCCGCCCACGCCCGCGATGGTAGGTGCGGAGTTTTCCCGGCTGTTCCACCGTGGGGAATCACTCACAACCTGCCGCCACACTCTTTCTCTACCTTTTCCTTCTGCCTTTCTGCATCCCTCTTTCCCTCTCCCTGTAGGAGCTGAGCCGAACCGTGCTACCCGCAAAAGTTGTAGAAGAGCGACCTTTTTGTTTTGTTTTATTCACATCAACCACTACATCATACGCGCCACTGCTGCATGGTCGACGCTCATGTGCGAATTAAAGTTCGAAATTACCATATAACGTTCAATCACATGTATCACTCTTCTGTCACACACATACCAGCTCCAACTGCCCTTGCAGAAACGCGATTCCGACTGTCATGGCAGACGCCCAGACGCTCAGGTCTGAATTAGACGCCAACACTCAAACCTGAAGCGTGTTTCGGTCAACGGTGCAGTTCCGAATGACATGGAAGCCTCGCGCACATTCACATGCGAAATAACATCTTCGCACATTGAAAACATCACCGTGCTATCGCCAGTTATCGAAATTCCCTCGCTCGCGTCCTTGCCCGACGTAGCGATTCATCCAAGACGAATAGCGAAGGTGCTTCGGCACGATGGAACAGCCGTAAGCACTTCTCTGTGTTTCCTTGACTCCGCAATAACGACAGCGACTGCCGGCGTGTCTTCCGGAGATCGGTGGCTGAGCGGAAATTTGCCCCATATATTTGCTTCAAATGACCACGAAGCGGGCAATCTTGGGGCAGTTAAAATGCCCTCTCCAGGCTTCCGCGGTGTCTGAATAGGCAGCTCGAGCACCCAACTTAAGTCTTTTCTTTCGCTTACGTATTGTGTAACCCAGACCCCGT
Source organism: Rhipicephalus microplus (assembly GCF_013339725.1). Classification (NCBI taxonomy): domain Eukaryota; kingdom Metazoa; phylum Arthropoda; class Arachnida; order Ixodida; family Ixodidae; genus Rhipicephalus; species Rhipicephalus microplus. The sequence continues at coordinate 8,271 of NW_023613935.1, read as the reverse complement.
CCCTCGTTACCACGGATTCTGGCGGGGGGCTGTTGCCGCTTAGCTGCAGAGGGTCCTATGAACAGGGTGGGGAGGCATGGCGAAAGTGAGGTGCAGGTGTTCAAGTTTAGTCGGTGTCGCTGCGTCACCAGCGCGCGCGGCACCACCACGTCACCTCCAGAGACGAACCAATAGCGCGCCAGTAATCCTGAGGGTTGGCACTGGCGTCCTCCTCGCACTCTTTCATTTCCCTCTTGCGTGCGATGTGGGGCGAGCAATTCCAAATACGCCTGGGACTCTACCTATCTTAGATAGTGGGGCCACTTGGAATCGTATCTGTCCATTCCACCTGTCAAAGAGTCTCCATGGTTGTTTTCCTTGTTACTAGCTATCCTGCACCCCAAAGGCCCCATGTGCTCCCCAAACAAGCTACTGCACGCCCTGCAAGTCGCCAACCCACCTCATGACCTAGCCGCCCATCGAAGTGAATTTGGTCTCGTTAAAACCCACCCCCACTTATGCACCTCTCTGTTTATTTCTACGACCTCAAAGCCCTTCTCTCGACTCATCCGCCCTATTTCTCGTTTGCCTTGGACAACCGCTCTTTGTATGTGTTGTCACGCACTGGTACCTCGGGTGTTGTGCATATCACTACCCTACCTGAGAAGAAGTGGCGCGCATGCCATCGACCCCTTTCGCCCGTGGGGTCACTAGTCCTGCCGTATCTTCATTAGGACATCGTTTTAAACTACCTGAAATTATCACGAGGTTTCATCTATCAGCTGTAGTTTTGAGTTTTGCGTTCGCTTGCCATAGGACTACCTGCAGCTTTGTCCTGGGAACGTCCTACTGCAAACCTCTTGTCACCTTTTACCCTCTCTTTGATTGTTTCTGCGCATTGATTTAAATTCTAGACCCCGGTGATCATCACATGCTGTGACTTTTCAGCCGGAGCGTCCCGCACCTGGGGGATACTTGCACCTGTGACGCCGGCTGCCTTGTCCCTTCCCAGCCCCCCGACTACTTCGCAGAAGCTGGGCCTTGCGACAATTGAACCAGCTGAACCTGTTTTTTCATACTTGCTTGCTCTCTCTTCTCCGTCATTCTGGTTGCCGGTGCCCTATTGTTCTCTCCGTCGGCCACTCCTTTGTTCACCTTGGGTAGTGCTTCCTCGGCGGACTTCAGCCTTTCTCCCAGTGCCCTCATTTTTTTATTCTCTGCCGCCAACGTATTCTCCAGCTCGGTGATGCTCAACAGCAGTTCACTCTGGGCACACATGGATGGATGGATGGATGGATGGATGGATATGGCTGTACCCTTTAGATCGAGCGGTGGCTAACGCCACCTAGCCGTAATACTTAGTGAACGAACCATTAGATTTGTCTTTTTTCCCTTTAAATAGTGAGGTTGAGGATTCGTACTTTGCAGTGAAGGGTTTAATTTCCACTCGTGCCTTGACTTTAGCCACCAATCAGATAACCTACTTCTAGTTAAATCTACCCGCTTGAAGTCTATTTAGCCCTCCCTGTCCCTAATCCCCAGAGCTTTGAATAACTCTACGCCTTCATCCTGAACTATAGGGTGAAGCCCTTTACAGAACATTATCAGTGTTCGGCAGTTTCTTCTTCCTCTCCAGACGCACTGCATACTGTGTCTACCCCTTCGTATTTGGATCGATATGTCTTGGTTCGCAATGTTCTCGTCCTGGCCTCAAACAGTAGAGAACTACCCCAAGTATTATCATAGATCCTTTCCTTGGCAACTTCATGCTTAAAAGTTTGATAGATCTCTAGTGCGGACTTCTTAATCATGCCAATTCTCCACATATCGGTCTCAGCTTCCTTGACCTTCTTCTTAACCAATATTTCTTTTTGTTTATGCCCCCTGCTGTTTTTCAAGTATTTACCAGTCAATTTTCTGGTTCGCTTCCGCCATTTTGTATCGCCATTCTTCATGTAAAATTAGCTGAATACCTTCCTAGCCCAACGCTCCTCCCCCATTCCTCTCAATCGCTTCTCAAATTTTATCTTGCTGCCATCTTCCCTGCTCTCAAATGATGTCCATCCCATATCACCTTGTACTCCCTGATTTGGTGTATTCCTATGAGCTCCTAAAGCAAGCCTACCTATTCCACGTTGCTTAATTTCTAATGTTGCTTGAACTTCAGATCTCATGCACAAGACCGCATGGCCGAACGTCAGCCCAAGAACCATGATCCCTGTCCATTCCTCTCACAACATCATACCTATTGAAATTCCACAGTGCCCTATTTTTCATCACTGCTGCATTCCTGTTACCTTTAGTCGTCACGTATATTTCGTGTTCCCATAGGTGATTGGTCCCATTGCTTATCCATACGCCCGGATATTTGTATTTATCTGTTATCTCTAGCGTGACTTCCTGTATTCTAAGCTCACTACCTTCGTTATCATTGAAAATCATGACTGCTCATTTTTCCTAACTGAATCTAAAATCTAACCTATCCCCCTCATTACCGCAGATGTCCATCAATCTCCACAAATCTTCCTTGTTGTCGGCCATTAGCACTATATCATCTGCGTACATTATTGCTGGTAGTGCCTGATCAATGAGTTTTCCTTGTTTGACAAAAGAGAGGTTGAAGCCCAGTCCACTTCCCTCTAATTTGGCCTCCAATCCTTGTAGGTACACCATCAATTATTAGTTAGCTCACTGCCTCCCTCAACCTGCTTAGACTTCGGACCTAATGTCTTTATCAGCATAATTGGAATGCCATCTGGGCCTGTTGATGTACTACTAGGAACCCTTTTCTCAGCCCTTTCACACCCTCGTTGTGAAAATGGAGCCATTGCACCACTTGATTCATCCTTGTCTATTGTGGTGCATAAAGAACTTTGTTGAAATTTTTCTGTCACCCTTGTTCTTATATATTCAATACCTTCGTCCCCTTCTAGCCTAGCACCTTGGGCTCTAGCGGCCTCCTGCGGTGACCTCTGTAACGGGCGAGCGCGCCATGTTTATGAGTCAATGGCGAATAGAAGGGGTACGTGGTTTTCGGGTATATTGCGCGATTTGTCAAGAAAAGAGAAAGCAATTTTCAGCTGAATTCGATAATATATTGTGCAGTTTAGGCCGCGTGCTGTGCTATTATAATTGGCTCGCGTGTTGTCAGGCGCCTTATCTACTGATTGGCCGCGTTTTCTGGCTTTCTGGCCATGCTTGAAAAGTGTTGCAGGGCCCCTTTGAAACGCGCATCCATGTCAGACCACTCGCTTTTATTAGACGATTGTTGGGTCGAACGAATCAAATGCAACATTGAATACACTGCGTAATTTCTTATACGAGAGGTAAGGCACAGCTTCACTGGCAGCCATGCCCCACCGCGGTAGTCTAGTGGCTACGGTACTCGGCTGCTGACCGCAGGTCACGGGATCAAATCTCGGCTGCGGCGGCTGCAATTCCGATGGAGGCGGAAATGTTGTAGGCTGGTGTGTTCAGATTTGGGTGCACGTCAAAGAACCCCAGGTAGTCGAAATTTCCAGAGCCCTTCATTACAGCGTCTCTCATAATCATATGGTGGTTTTGGGACGTTAAACCCCACATATCAATCAATCGGTGCACTGGCAGCCATTACCTAGATTTCGTCCTCGTGATTATTTTTTCCAAAAGAATGTTTTTCATTGTTCTTCGTGCATACCTCAGTACAAATCTCGCCAGTCATAATTTGACGCAGTATAAATTTTTGCAGGTGGTATTTTTGATGTATACCGACATCGCATCAAACAACCAATTTTATTGAAATGAATAAAAAAACAAAAGGGGATGGGGCGGCACTCGAGAGAGAGGGCACCCGATGGTCCTCGTGCTCGTGGATTCATTGGTTTTAAACCACTTAATTCTTTTGACACACAGAGGCATCCAAAATAAAGGTACTGCGCGGCCTCGTAGGTGGGTCTTATTTTATTCTTCAGTTGCAACCGTTTAGATCGGAGACATGCGCCGAATTGGCAGTGGTTGATGAGCACCTGGGTGAGTTGGGCCCTGTCGATTTGCGTATATCTCTGATAAATGATACTCGCCTCGGTACGACTATGGGCGAGCACTACACACTGCCGTTAGGCGTAGCGTTCCGTTGACTGCCTGCATGTTCACATTATCCGTTTGCAGTGGGCGCAGATTATGGCCTACCTGAAGCCCAACCGATGCTGCAAGGGTCGAGCAGGAGAATAATGCCACTGTCAGAAAGGCGTTTCGAAGGCCTGCCAACACAGTCTATTCACTCAATGGTCAAGCATGGGCTGCTATACGAAACGTTAAGAAGACCGTTGAGCCATAGTATATCGTGTCAACGAAGAACCTAAGAACTCTGTCGAAACTTCGATAGCCCTTCGCAATGAAAGCCCAAGCAGCGCGAGCTTTCATTTTCCTTCGTTGTACTCATACTCATGATTAAAAGAAAAAATGGACCATATCGCACTAAAGAGAATTATCTGTGAATGAAAAGCAGCGCTGATGTTCACTTCTCTTTCAACTTGTTTCCATTTGTGTGTTTCCGTGTAGTGTCCATTTGCGTATATGTTCTAGTTAAAGGCTTCGCTGCAAAAGTTAAGGACGAAAAGTAAAACTGTACTAACACGGACAAAGCGCCTCAAACAACAAATTTTACTGAAAACAAAAGCAAAAAGGGGGTGGGATGACACTCGAGAGAGAGGGCACTAATAGCAAACCATGCACGATCCTACCATGGTGCTATGTTTTACAGCATAGATAGCACCCCGGTAGGATCGTGCGTGGTTTATTTTCAGTGCCCTCTCCCTCGTATGTCAGCCAACCCTCTTTTTGTCTTTCTTTCAATTATTTCAATTAGATACGCTTTGTCTGGGTTAGTGCAGTTTTTTTTTTATCCTTAACTTTGCAGCGCAGCCTTTACCTACAGTATGTTCCAATTAGCCCCCGCACAAGCTTTCCTGAGTTTATATGCTGCGTATCACTTATGCTCCCTCTATTCCTTTGTTTAGTATTACCGTGAGGGTGTTTGCTGCAATGTGAACACCCAGCGCAGCGTGAAGAGTGCAACGAAGGGAGCGCGTACTATACGGGCCTGCAGCTGCTGTGCGGCGAAGAAATAAATGGGAACGGAGAAACGAACTGGAGGCAGTGCTCTGCCACCTCCTCCACCCCACCTTCTGATGCTCACGCAAGGAGAGGGGGAAAGTGCGGACGGTCGCCGAGAGACGGATACAGCCACGAGCAAAGTCACCCTCACAATAAAAAAATATTAGGCAGCATCCAGCTGCTCCGGCGGTGATTGGACAATGCTCCCCCCTGAATTGAGAGAACGCCCATTCAACCCTTGTCATGGGTGAAAAAAAAATCCAAATTGGTTGACGTCCACGCAGTGACCACCGTGGTGGGCCTCGACCCCAACACACTTTATGTATGCTTGAAACGCGGCTGCGTTTTCCCATACGGTCATTTGCAGCTGTACTTAGGGTGACTTGAGGGTGTCTCAATGCATGGGCCAGTGCTGCAGGTAGTGCGGTATGGTATAAATAACTTTAATAAAGTCCTGAGGACCAGTCCAGGACTGATGCTGGCTGCTCCCACGTCCGTACAGAGAGGGCAAGCAACTCTGCCGCCACACGGGTCCTATAGACAGCCCTGAGTTGGTCTGCCATCGTGTCACTGTGCAACATTCGCTGTACCGTGGTGTTTTCGGGAATTAGGATTCGTAATCCGCTCCTGATTGTTGGCTACCAGCGTCAGAAAACGACACCCCAAGTTCTTCAGCATGTCTTTTCAGTACAATCATGACATACAAAAATTAAAAATGACGAGGATCATACATCACCTGTCACTTGCACAGCGCCCATTCACTCAGCATGGAAAATTACTTGTGCAGTGCGGTTTTAACACTTTTTGTTGTGATTAAATTAGGTGTAGACCTTTCTGAACCAGAATAAAACGTGCGGTTCCAAGTCAGGTGCAAATAACCTGATGTCGGCACTATAACCAAGCCGTCACACTTTCGCATGATGGTATGATCAGTTGCATCTGCTGTCGACATACATTGTGTTCCACATTCGATTGCCACAGGTTTATTTATATTTTCGTTTTGTACACTTCAATCGCATCTGCAATAAACTACCATGTGCTGTGCATTTACTCACAGCGGCTCTGTCACAGACTTTGTTTCATGCGCTACAGTTTCATCTTAAGGTAATGGAAAGGTTTCAATATAAGTAGTGTTTGTCTGTGAACATACGTTTGCACCAAAATGAATGTTGACGCTTTCTTCTCCTTTCGCAGTTTGACGAGCGCAGGAACACTCACGAATTTAAGCCCACCTGTGATAAGATTCGGACATTCGTCGCTATGAACAGCCAGCCCCTGGTTGTGGAGTTGACGAAGCAAGTGAGTATAGTGGGCTTTTTCAATATGCTAGTCTGTGCATACGCAGTGGTGGTGACATGACGCACAATGTGTGTTTTTTGTGTATGTGTGTTTCGGTGATCTGCAATGAAGGCGCATTCAGTTCGGATTTAAAAAAGCCATTTTCTGCTTTTGTTTGGATTCACTAGGCAAGTATAGCTCGTAATCGAATTCATCGCATTATGCAGTTATAGCTAGCGTTAGTGCAACAGTTCGGATTATGGGAATAGCGATTCCTTGTCACAAAGTTGATACAAAGATACATATCTCGATCCCCATTCAAGAACAGAAATACTATAATTGGGCTAAAAAAACTTTTCAATCATCTCAACAGACCTGAAACTCCAATTAAGTTATGCGAGGCAATTCTGAAGGTGAACAATCATTTTCTTCATCTCTAGGAGGCACTTCACCACCTAGTCCGCAGGTGGCAATGAAAAAAACACAACAAAAAACTCAAACACCACCGAAATCACCCAACAAGCAAAGCAATATCCCGCACAACTTGCCGATTGTGATTGAGTGGACTGTTGCAATATGACAACAGGACAAATTTGCGGTAATAACAGCTGGTGCTTGTTCTGAGCTACACAAACTACCCGACAACAAGCAAACCAGAAACTCTAAATCATCTTCAAAAGGACATATATGCTTTTGAAGAAGATGTCGAGAAACTGGCAGATTAACTGCGAGATCAGCGCCTCTACACTCATCGGGACTCACAAGGACTTCAAAACTCGCACGCAGGGTCTGACAATAGAGATCTCGATCGACCTTTCAAAATTCACGACTTGCAAGCAGCCCTAAAGGGTTTGTGAAACGAAAACTGAAACTTCCCGGTTGCAATGTTCCCTGATTTATTAGGAATCGGACATACCACTTTTGAAATATTTCGGCACGGTAACAGGCGTCATTAATTCTGCAATTATTGACGCCCGTTAGAAGTCGCAGTTTTGGGGGGGAAGCATCCAAGTTGCTGAATGCTGCCGCGCGGCAACCGCACCGGTCTGGCAGCCGCGGCCAATAGCATCGCGGATGGATGGATGGATGGATTGATGTGGCTGTACCTATTAGATTGGGCGGCAGCTAACGCCATCTAGCCGTAATACTTAGTGAACAGCAATTAGGTTTATCTTTTTTTTAAATAGTGAAGTTGAGGAATGGTATTTTGCAGTGAAGGATTGAATTTTCGCTCCTGCCTTGACTTTAGCCACCATTTAGATAACCTACTTCTAGTAATTTCACCCGCCTAAAGTCTATTTCTCGCTCCCTGTCCATAAACCCGAGTGCTTTGAAAAACTCTGCGCCATCATCCTGAACTATAGGGTGAAGCTCTTTACAGAACATTATCAGGTGTTCGACAGTGTCCTTCTCCTATCCACATGAACTGCATACTGTGTCTAGCATTTCGTATTTGGCCCGATATGTCTCGGTTCGCAATACTCCCGTCCTGGCCTCAAACAGTAGAGAACTACGCCGAGTATTATCATAGATCCTTTCCTTAGTAATTATCTGCTTAAATGTTTGAAATATCTCTAGTGCGGACTTCCTAATCATGCCAATTCAGCACACTTTGGTCTCTGTTTCCTTCAACTTCTCGTTAACCGATAATGCTTTTTTGTTTGGCCCCCTGCTGTTTTCTGAGTATTTACTCTTCAATTTTCTGGTTCGCTTACTCCATTTTGTATCGACATTCTTCATGTATAAGTAGCTAAAAACCTTCCTAGCCCAACGCTCCTCCAGCATTTCTCTCAATCGCTTCTCAAATTTATATTGCTGATAGCTTACCTGCCCTCAAATGATGTCCATTCCATATCACCTTGTACTCCCTGATTTGGTGTATTATGTGAGCACCTATAGCAAGCCTACCTATTCCACGTT
>NW_023613934.1:0-41086 GCF_013339725.1 Rhipicephalus microplus | reverse complement strand
GTAGAGAACTACGCCGAGTATTATCATAGATCCTTTCCTTAGTAATTATCTGCTTAAATGTTTGAAATATCTCTAGTGCGGACTTCCTAATCATGCCAATTCAGCACACTTTGGTCTCTGTTTCCTTCAACTTCTCGTTAACCGATAATGCTTTTTTGTTTGGCCCCCTGCTGTTTTCTGAGTATTTACTCTTCAATTTTCTGGTTCGCTTACTCCATTTTGTATCGACATTCTTCATGTATAAGTAGCTAAAAACCTTCCTAGCCCAACGCTCCTCCAGCATTTCTCTCAATCGCTTCTCAAATTTATATTGCTGATAGCTTACCTGCCCTCAAATGATGTCCATTCCATATCACCTTGTACTCCCTGATTTGGTGTATTATGTGAGCACCTATAGCAAGCCTACCTATTCCACGTTGCTCAATTTCTAATTCACCTACAAATTGCTCACTTCGCATTGTAAGTTGCAAAGGTGCCACTGCCCCTAAGACACAATTGTTGCTTTTTATCATGAGACAATGGCAAAGTTGGAACATTGCAACTTGCTATGAGTTACTGTTGTCACAGAAATCGTGGCAAAATAGTAACATTTGCTCTTGCGAATATGAGTGTAGCGTACTTTTCATTTTCAGGCACGACATTCCTCGGACGTGATCCAGTAATGGCCGGTATCCTGAGGGGAAAAAATAGGTATTTTTGACGATAGTAGAAATGCATCAATAAACAGTGCTGTGTTTTTGGAACCATGTGTGAGAGTGCTACAGGAGTTTCAGTGAGAATGTGAAAGACCCATTGGATTGTGCTTGCATTACATCGAAATCTTTCAATGCTGCTTGGCCGAGTTGGTACAGCTGAACCCCTGGTACATCTGAAGACATCCACTGTGGAACAATTCTAGGCTTCATTATGAAGTATCTAAAATAATCAGGGTGACATGTATAAATTCTCTTATCAACCCTGATTTTATTGTGGGCACATTAGTGTATTATGTCTATTTCTGTGTTACATCAGTACCTCTTATGGAGGGGTTCGGCGATATTGCATGATATTTTAAGTTTAGAGCGTGTAGTAGGAAAACATGGACGACAAAAAAGGGCAGAAGCTACTTCATTTTGAATTAAAGGGTCAAGTTGTGAGAAGCGCTGCTATTTAGTAGCGGGAAATGATCATTGACTGTTGTTGTGCGTCAGGAGTGCTCTAGCGGCACTGCATTATAAATAAATGCAGACAGGAAGCAGGCAGTGACAAAGAATGGGGAGCTATGACTTATATTCAGGATCCGAAGGTCGAAAAACGGGTGACGCCGTCATCACTTCTGTCAAGGCGGAGCCTTCTTTCGGTATAATAGTGTCCCTGTTGTTTGCCTTTCTTTATAAAGAACCCTTTTGCAGGCTTCATTGCAAAGTGTGGTGACACAGAGGAGCTAGTGAAGTGTATCAACTGAAACTTCGCTGAGATATACCCCAGTAGGATCTCAGTGAAACTTCAGAACCAGTTCAATGCAAAAGTCGGATACATTCCACTGAAACATTCCAGGGGTGCAACAGCCGAAATACAATTTGGAGATATTTTTGGATCAGCAAAATCCTACTTTTGGAGCATGTTTAGACATGTTTCGTCGCTAATGTTCGTCGCTAATGTTCTGGTTAATGTTTGCTTGCGTTAATGTGCTTGGCGAAGTTGCGTAGTATACATGAGGGTTATACAGTGCTGAAGAACCAACACGTCCTATGCTACTGTGGATTAATAGACAGAGGGGCGAGGGTTCTTATACACTAGATTGTGACTGGCAACGAAAAGAAATACTACACAATCACAGAATTTAGAGGGTACTGCAGAAGCAGAGGGACTGTTTTACTCTACTCAGAGTTATTTAACTCTGTGGGGGAGTGGGGCCGAGTTTGGCGCGGAACGTAGTCTTTAGTTGAATGCAGAGTAAAAGAGACTGCGAACTCTCTGCTACTGAAGTGGTGTTCCCAAGCTATGCAACTCTCGTGCCGATGGGGCGTGAATGGGACCTTGCATTCTGTCCTTGCTGCGGAGTACAATCTAGGACTTTCATGTTACCACCGGATGCTGCGCAGCAATACCACTGTCTCGTAAGCATACACCTATGAGCGTAGACGCCCCAAATGTAAGTTTAATGTAGCAAGTAATAGGACAACTTCAGTGATAACAAAACAATGCTTGTGTGATTATGAACGTTTAGTTCCCGAAGCGCCCACGCCAATGCCTTCGAAGCAAGGAACAGCGGCAACATCTAAAGCATTGCCAAAAGTTAGTGTACAGCACAAGAAATGGCTACTGGAGTAAGCTAAAAGAGTCGGCACATAATGTAAAAAAAAAGTTGGAAAGAAAACTTTTTACAGTGGGGTTCGAACTCACCTCCCTACGTATGAGGAGGCGAGTGCTCTACCACGACGCCACGTTATGCTATGGTACCAGTTGGGGTAAAATAACTAGAAACAAAGACACGCCGTTCCGCTTCACGGCCACATGCATGATTTTGTTTCTAACTAAACCTTGCGTCTTCATGATAAGGGAATTACTGGGGTCCACGCAATACATGCCACTAATGCCAAGACGCAAAGTTTCTTTCAAAATTAACAACATAGAAATGAAATATACAGAAATACCGAAAAACTAGGCCAGTTAGATGATTTACTGCCGAGTCCAATAGCCGTTACACGCTTTTTCTGCTGGTTGACGAGCACCGAAGCTTTATATCGATTGTAATGCTCGATACGTACTCATGTAGTTGATTAAATAAGGTGTATTTTCTTGCGTAAGCGACAATATGCTATAAAGGAGCGGCCGTGTTAGAGTGTACTGATTTGCACCTGTACACCGTATGCCGGAATACATAGCCGATAGCTAAAAACCAAATTGCTGGGCCCAAAAGTGTCTGATCGTGTTATTTGTGAACACACACCAAACGACAAGCCTGTGTTTCCACGTATGAGTGAGCGAAGTGCCCACGAGTGCACCAGGCGGCTGTTGGCGGTGGCCATGTGGCTGCGCCGCAGGCTGAAAGCGGGCCGAATTGATGCACATTCCTCCTTTTGCGCACACCGTACGCAAAAAACAATGGTTCATTCAAGTTAACCGATGGCAACGGTCTACTGTACAGTCATTCTTACTCCTCGGTACAGCACAATATTTAACCCAGAAGCGTCGATGGCGTGCTTGATGGTCCCGGCTTGTAAGCTAGGCCTACATTTGCTAGGAGTTGTATGGGTCACATTTACTTGAACGTATTCGGCACAGGTAGCTCGAGAAGGTTGACGTTTAATTAATATAATAAAGTGTAAACGAGGTAAGCAAGACTATAAGGATTGCCAGACGTGCGTTTGAGTACCAGTTTTGCCAACCAGCGTTGTTTTCTGGCGTACTAGTACACACCGCGGCATCTCAAGTCGGATCGGACGCCGCATGGTAACCTTCGTAGATTATTTTTCGGCCAGCACTGCTGACAGATTGTGCCAACATGTGGTTGTAAGCGTCTAAGTACAGTCTCGGGCTTTAGCAAAAATTGCTTCACCGCACTGAGCCGGTATGAAGAGTACACGCTGATAATTGGAATTTTATATTCAAAATGATGTTGTATTTCATGTAGTTTTAATTTAAAAGGTCGACGTGCTTGCACAGTGTCTAACGATCGCCATATAGCTGCAAATGCTAGATGTATGTATGCACTTTAAAATGCGTGGTAGAAATGTAGCGCCACCCGCATTAGAAGGGGGCTAGACATCATGGGTAAAATTACTGCTTACTGCATGCCCTTGCTCGAGAGGTATACTTTGAGTGTTGTTATTAGCTGTGTTGCGTACTATTACAAAGTGTATGCAGATGTCCGTCCTGAATATGTGACCTAAGCGTAAAGCAATCCATCCCAGGCAGACCACCGGAGTTGGACCGATCTTGGACCCTTATTGGCTAACGTCGGCCGCAATATTGGTCCAAGATCGGCAACTAGGCCAAGTGCAACTTCATTCGCTGTAGGACCGATTTCAAGCCGACCTGAGGCGGATGCTTTGCCGTGCATTTGCCAATATTTAGCCGACGCCGGCCCACTCTACACATGTCAATGAAGGTCCGTCCTTTCACTGGTGTAGTTGGCAACATACATCCAGCATAGGGTCATTCTCGGGCCACTTTGTTGCCAATGAAATGCCATTGATACGCCACCATTCGCTTTACGACGAATAGTGGCTACCATTGGCTTGCCAATATTCCACCGTTATTAATATAGGTTTTTCACACCGGCATTCCTTAGCAGGTTAACTTTAGATTACGCCCCCAGAACTTCCCCTAGCAGCTTATAGCAGCCCCGTACGAGCTTCACGGTGTTGTACACTTTATGGTGACGGACCACTGAATGACTAGTGTAGAAACACTACACGATTCCACTAAATCGTCGATTTTCACCTTTTTTTTGCATTGCCTATAACCCTCCCCACATGTAGAGCATAAGACTGTACAAGTCTAGTTACTGTCTAGTTTTCTCCACGCATAATTCCTCGGTTTCGCAAGAAATTGTAGCATAGGCTGTTCCATCAGTATTAGCTAAAAAACGATAACAAAAATAACTGTTCGGTGCAAATATTCCGCACACAAGCAATCTATAAATAAGAATACCAGAACACAATTTTTGTAACTCTATTTCTAAGTATACCAAGTCAAACCATTTATTTTTCAGTTCAGCTTTTCAAGTTTCTGCTGTTCAATAATGCAGCCTCAACTAGGAGGCGAGTTCAGCAAGCCTCTAGGGACATAGGGCTAGCCAGGGCAGCAGAGGTGGGGCGATGATTGATAGGCTGCAGCAGGAGATGAGGCGATGACGGTGGCTGCCCAGAGTTCTGACAGCAGCGATTGGGCTGGAAACCAACCATCACAGGTTGTCACAGATCCCTGCTCAGAGGGGCAGCAGCAATCGGGCTGCAAATCTTTGAACACATGTGTGAAGTGCCTTCCGAACCTTCATCGAGGCCAACAAACTTCAAAAGCCGTGTCTTGATGAAACGCTGAGCTTTTTAAAACACCTGCATACGTGAATAGAAATAAAGACCTTAAAAAAGTTCCAAGCACTGCATATAACATATTTGCAAGCTAAAACAATGAAAAACAATGAAAAAATGGACAGAAGACGTTTAATGAACTATCCAGATCAAATTCCATGTGGTGATTGTGAAAGAAATGAACAAATACTTCAACAGCCATTGTGCAAAAATATCTGCCACAGACCAAAATATTTAGGAATAGGCTTCAATGAAAGTTGATTAAAACAAGCTTGTTTGGCCATTCACAAATAAACACAAGGTCTTTCATGATATATAAACATGACTTACAAGGTTGGAGGACAGATGAACTAGTTTGCAGCTATAACCTATGGCTGTATAAATTCATTAACAGGACAACAAGACACCTGACCGCACGACCTTTCAACTCTGGATTATTCTTGGGCACACATCAGCTAATACTGCACAAGAGGATGACTGACCACCAGATAGACAACACAAGATGCATGAATCTATGCGAACCCAATTTGAGCACTGACACTTGTGGATTATTGGAAGGCTCCTCTATTAATTTTAAAATAGTATCTCTCAATGCTATGAAAGATGTGCTGATGTAGTTTCCTATGTTGTTATTTTCACATTAAATAAACCTCCAAAATTTCACGTGCTTTTTGACACTCGCATTGATCCAAAGTCTTGGTTTCATCGGAGACCAGGACTCGATAGGTGGCTCACCAAAAAGCAGCACTGGGCAGAGCACTTGGCCACAACTCAGCCATTCGCGCCCAGACGACCGACTGCAGGGTGAGCACGCACGTGTGGCACTGCCGTGCTTCATTTTGGAACGAACAGCTCTAAAAACCATTGCGCCAGTAATACTGCACCGTGGTTCAAAAAAACTATCTGAAGGCTACTCTCACATAAATAGCACTTGAAAACGGAGAGAAACTCTGCAGAACAGACTGCGTCTATGCATGTGCATTGAAGAGACAGTGTTGTGCAGTGATGGCAACTTCCTCGTGATCATTTTCTGGTTGGGATTTCGTGCTATGGTAGTACCGGCCCGTGCGGGGACGATACTACACTGCGCACTTCTTTAGTAAAAAATGAATAAGTAGTGGCTGCGGCATCAGTTTTTTGTTTGCTGGCGGCATATGTACACCCTGTGTGCAGTATGTATGTAAGTGAACGTTGATCAAGCAAACCACTGTGACAGCATAGCACGGGTGGTAGTCACGGTCTTATGCTTCATAGCGCGCGATGAGTCTCCAACCACAATGGCTGCATTTAGATGGGGACGAAATATAAAATATTCTGGAAGAAATCTACAGGGGATCATCTGCTACCATAGTGCTTCATAAAGAAAGCAACAGAATACCAATCAAGAAGGGTGTAAGGCAGGGGGACACAATATCCCCAATGCTATTTACCGCGTGCTTACAGGAGGTTTTCAGAAGCCTTGAATGGGAACAGTTAGGGATAAGAGTTAATGGAGAGTACCTTAGTAACCTGCGCTTTGCCGATGACATTGCATTGCTGAGTAACTCAGGGGACGAATTGCAACTCATGATTACGGAGTTAGACAACGAGAGCAGAAAGGTGGGTCTTAAAATTATTCTGCCGAAAACAAAAGTAATGTACAACAACCTCGGAAAAGAGCAGAGCTACGAGATAGGTAATAGTGCACTTCAAGTTGTAAAAGACTGTCTACTTAGGGCAGGTAATAACCGCAAAGCCGAACCACGAGATTGAAGTAAGTAGAAGAGTAAGAATGGGGTGGAGCACATTCGGCAAGCACTCTCAAATTATGACAGGTAGATTGCCACTATCCCTAAAGAGGAAGGTATATAACAGCTTTATCTTACCCGTACTTAGCTACGGAGCAGAAACCTGGAGACTTACAAAGAGGGTTCAGCTTAAATTGAGGACGAAGCAGCGAGCAATTGAAAGAAAAATGGTAGGTGTAACCTTAAGAGACAAGAAGAGTGCAGAGTGGATTAGGGGACAAACGGGGGTTTAGGATATCATAGCTGAAATGAAGAAGAGAAATGGACGTGGGCCGGGCATGTAGCGCGTAGACAGAATAACCGCTGGTCATTAAGGGTAACAAACTGGATTCCCAGAAAAGGCAAGCGGTTAGGGGAGACAGAAGGTTAGGTGGGCAGATGAGATTAGGAAGTTGCGGGTATAAATTGGCAGCAGCAAGCACAGGACCGGGTTAACTGGCGGAACATGGGAAGGCCTTTGTCCTGCAGTGGACGTAGTCAGGCTGATGATGATGGTGATGATGGAATATAAAAAGAACACCCGTGAACCAAAAGATATGTGCGCATTGGAGAAACCCAAGCGGTCATATTTATGGTACGCACCCTACAGCGTATTTCAGAATGATATCTTGTTGGCACAATAAAGCCTAGCATTTATCGATGTTCAACAGACGTGTTCATTTTAGGCCAACACAGGTCAAGTGGAAAAAAGTGTAACTGTGTGTTAGGTGAACTTAACAACAAGTAAACATCGAAGACATTTGATACTTCTCTAGCAACGCGTAAAGTTCGATGTTACTTAGCCACGCCAGCAAGTGAGAAAAACGCTTATCGAATTCGCTGGCTCCATCAAGCTAAGCTTTGTGTAGTCCGCTCCTTTGTTCTTAACAAGAACCCTGTCTTTTCACAAGTTAAGGTGAACAGAGGCCCTTCGGCATCGAGTTTTCACAGCGAGAGTATATTTTATAACAGTTGGAAGGCGTATGAACGTGGCCCTGCACAAGTGTTGTGGTCAACGCAGCTTTCCTCAACACGCAACTCTTTACAAAAAAAAAGCCTACCTGCCCATCGTTTCGTTCACTACACGCAGTGCATCAGATAGAGTTTGGTGGTGATGGTCAAATCGACGGACGCATGGAAACTTGCTAGTCTTTAAGTTCACTAGTCAACGCTCAGCGGGTCAGATAAAAGTTTCCAAAGCCATTTGTTGCATATTATGCTCGTTTCATTTCCGGCAAAACACCGTTTAAACTCGACTATTTGACCATGGTTTCCACTGGTGGCTGTCTTTACAATCGAATAAATATAGCAGACATGTGCCTTCCAGTTTAAAAACAGCCCGCCAGCACTAGAAAGAAGAGAGAGAGCAGAATTTTGCTCGCCTGACCGCTTCGATGCAGCGCTGCCTCCTTTTTCTACGTTCTCGCTTTGCTCAATACGTCCTCCTTTTTACATACTGTTGCACTTAAATACGTAGCATTACCGCCAATGCCCTTTGGTTTTTTTAGAGAGAACTATATTTCCTTAGTGCGCAGGGAACGTTTCAGGAGGAAGATATAGCATTGATTGATATGTGAGGTTTAATGTACCGAAACCACCATATGATTATGAGAGACGCCGTCGTGGAGGGCTCCGGAAATTTCGACCACCTGGAGTTCTTGAGCGTGCACCCAAATCTGAGCACACGGGTCTACACCATTTCCGCGTCCATAGGAGAAGGAAGATATAGCAGAGAGATGAAGACAGAGCGCACACTTACAGCCAATTTTATTGCACAGATGGCGGCAATAGTGTTACGGGAAGGAGACTGACTCAGAGGGGTAGTCACCGATGTATTTACAGCCGGTTAGGCGAGCAGCGCCAGCCAC
Source organism: Rhipicephalus microplus (assembly GCF_013339725.1). Classification (NCBI taxonomy): domain Eukaryota; kingdom Metazoa; phylum Arthropoda; class Arachnida; order Ixodida; family Ixodidae; genus Rhipicephalus; species Rhipicephalus microplus. Next base: position 32,434 of record NW_023613934.1, on the reverse strand, counting down.
ACAGATTAGCTCGTGCCAGTCTATCTGCTTTCTCTTCTTCAGCTTCATGCACTGGCACGTAGCATGATCCCCGGCGGCCTAGGCACCGTCCCGGTGCTATAAAGGTCGTTATCTGACGCATTATTGTAGGGCTTGATCCGCGAGACGTGTACGATATCACTGGCCGCATAGTAGATGATGATGGACAGATGGGGCCGATCTCGTAGGTGACAGGTGTTACTGGACGCAATATACGGTAGGGTCCCGTGTTATGAGACAGAAGTTTTTCGGATAGGCCAAGCCGACAATGAGGGGACCAGAGTAAAACGAGGGTGCCGGGAGCGAAATGTACGTCTCTATGTTCCGCATCGTACCGACGGCATTGGTTGGTTTGCGACGCCATCAGCCGAGCGCGAGCGAGCTGACGGGCATGATCGGCTCGCGCAATCGCGTCGTGGGCATACTCGCTGGTGGACGAGGTGTGAGCTGAGATGACTGTGTCCAGTGATAAAGTCGGCTCTTTTCCGTACAATAATTAGAATGGCGAAAAGCCCGCTGTGTCGTTACGGGATGAATTATACGCGAAAGTTGCGTAGGGTAAGGTAAGGTCCCAGTCTCGGTGGTCGGGCGACACGCACATAGCGAGCATATTGTTAAAGTGCGGTTAAATCGTTCCGTGAGGCCGTTTGTTTGAGGGTGGTAAGCGGTTGTCAGTGTGTGTTGCGTGGAAAAGAACGCAGAATGTCGGCGATGACTTGGGATAGAAATGTATGGCCACGGTCTGTGAGAAGCTGTCTCGGAGCGCCGTGAATCAATATAATGTCCGTAACAGAGTCAGCGACGTCGGTTGCACAGCTGGTCGGTAGAGCTCGCGTAATAGCGTAGCGTGTAGCGTAGTCTGTAATAACGGCTATCCATTTGTTTCCCAATGTGGATGTGGGAAAAGGACCAAGCAGGTCTAACCCAACACGGGAAAATGGTTCCGCGGGTATGTCAATTGGTTGAAGATGGCCAGTGGGTAGCAGCGACGGTGTCTTACGACGTTGGCATAGGTCACACATGACAACGTATCGGCGTACCGAACGAGCAAGGCCTGGCCAGAAAAAACGGCACCGGACGCCCTCTACGTGCGGGATACACCAAGGTGTCCAGCCGTGGGAGCGTCGTGAAGTTCGGTGAGAACACAGCGGCGCAAATGCTTAGGCACAACAATGAGAAGGTCGGGCCCGTCTAGTCGAAATTTCGACGGTATAGCACACCCTTTTGAATGAAAAGTAGCGGACGGAAGCATCATTTGTGGACGATTCCATACGGCTGATGATGTCAAGCAGCTCTGGATCACGCTTCTGTTCTTCCCCAATATTAAGGAAGGTCGGACACTGACAAGATAGAGTTCTCCGTGGGCTCGTCAGTGTCCTCAGGATCGTCGACAGGAGAGGGCAATCAGCATCACGGTGTAGGTTGCCAGATTTGTAGACCACCGAATAGGAAAACTCTTGCAGGCGCAAAGCCCAGCGACCAAGGCGGCCTGATGGATCTTTCCGAGAGGTGAGCCAGCAGAGCGCGTGGTAGTCGGTAACTACTGAAAATGGGCGTCCATATAGATAAGGTCGAAATTTCGCCCCCGCCCATACAAGAGCCAAGCACTCATGCTCTGTTATCGAATAGTTACGTTCAGGGGCGGATAGGAGGCGGCTGGCATATGCAATAACGCAATCGTGGCCATGTTGTTTCTGAGCCAGCGCTGCACCAATGCCATGCCCACTTGCATCTGTACGGATTTCCGTAGGGGCGCAGGGTTGAAGTGTGCCAGAACCGGAGGAGTAGTGAGAAGAGCGTCAAGAGTCGAGAACGAAGAAGCCTCTTCGGAGCCCTATGAAGACGGGACTTCTTTCTTGAGGAGCTGCGTAAGCGGCCTCGCTATGTGCGCAAATTTTTTCACGAAGCGTCGAATTAGGAGCATAATTCGATTAAGCTACATACATCCTTCGCAGATCGTGGTACTGAAAAGTTTTTGATGGCGCTGATTTTTGCCGGGTCTGGGTGTACACCGTTGGCGTCTACTAATGGCCAAGCACTGTGATTTGATGGCGTCCAAAGTGACATTTGGACGAGTTGAGCTGCAGGCCAGCGCGACGGAAGATTCCCAGGAGGCTGAGAGGCGCTCTATGTGAGTTTCAAATGTTGGTGAAAAGACGATGACGTCGTCCAAGTAGCACAAACAGGTGGACCATTCGAATTCTCTAGAGTAGGGAGTCCATCATTCGTTCGAAGGTGGCTGGAGCGTTACAAGGCCGAAGGGCATGACCTTCAACTGATATAGGCCATCGGGGGTGATGAATGCCGTCTTTTGTAGGTGTTTCGTGACTGAGATCGTGTGCGTGGGTGGTGTACAGAATACAATCTCTGTTTGACCGGTGGGTCGACCTGGGTTCAAATCCCCGTGGTGAAGTGTGTGTTGTTGACATGTGATTTATGACTACTAAACGGTCCATTTCATCTACCTCTATCTGCCAGTAGCCGGAACGATGGTCTATGGAGGAAAAATAGGTGGGACCCATAAAGGCAATCAAGCGCATCATCTATTCGTGGCAGGGGGTAGACTTCATTTTTGGGTAATTTTGTTTAGGTGTCGATAATCCACACAGAAACGCCATGCACCGTCTTTCTTGCGGACTAGCACTACAGGAGAAGCCCAAGGACTGCAGGATGGCTCAATGATGTCTTTGGCGAGCATTTTGTCGACCTCACTTTGAATGTTGTGACGCTCGGCCGCCGACACCCGATATGGACGCCTATGAATAGGATGCTCATTACCAGTGTTTATGCGGTGGCTCATACCGGTAGCTTTCCCCTAACGGACGGCCACTGATGTCAAAAACGTCGATGAAGGACAGCAGTACCCGGTGGAGCTCATCAGTCTGCTGCGGCGTTAAGTTGGATTCGATCATCGAAGTAATAGCGCTGTCGGAGCAAGTGGCAGATTGATGTTGAGCATGGGGGTCAGAAAGGGCGGCCATCGCGAAAATATCTACCGTTTTGTCTTCTAAGGTGCAGAGCAACGCCAAAGAGATCCCTTGTGGCAAAAGTTGAGGTGTCAAGCTAAAGTTGACAACTGGGAGGCACGTAGAACTTCCTGCGACGGACAGAATGGTGTGCGGTAATGTAATGCCACCGCTTATGAGACCATCGGTGATAGGGGTCAGAACATAGTCACCGTCGGGAACTGGTGGTATTGAGGCGAGCTCTATGTAGGTCAGTGTCTGTGGAGGGAGGCGTGCGTGTCCCGTTGTGCAGAGGCGACTCGGCCGTTGAGTAAGTGGTTCTGTGCGGGCAAGTGTAGACGGAGCATACTGGTCGAACAGTCTATGAGGGCAGAATGCGCGGACAGGAAGTCGAGGCCTAAGATTACGTCGTGGGGGCATTTATCAAGGACGGTGAAGAGAACAACTGTGTGTCGATCCGTAATGCTCACACGAGCGGAGCACATTCCAACGATAGATGCTCTTCCACCATCCACAACAAGGACGAACTGAGTGGTCGCAGGTGTGAGAACCTTCTTAAGCTTGCGGTGAACTCGTCATCACGCAAAGGTGGGCGCCGGTGTCGACAAGAGCAGTGACATGTACGCCGTCTACTTGTACGTCCATGAGGGTTCCGTTTTGTCGGTATCGTGAAAAGATGATTTTTGGTCAGTCCGAGTGATGCAGCGCCACCTCCGGGGCTGAAACACTTAGTTTTCTGTCGGGGAACCTCGTAGGAAGGCGGGGGAAGATGGTCGGCGGGGCAGTAGAGAACGAGACTGGCGACGTTGGGGGGATGGAGAGCGGAAGTAGCGGTGTTCAGAAGCAGGTTCCTGGGCAAAATGGTCGCGGCTGGTCTCATGGCGATAGGCAGGACGTGCATAGAAGGGACGAGAGGGCGGTTGTGCAGGAGGACCCCACCGACTTCTGCAGTGGCGAGAATTGGGCCCGAATCTGTGACACGAGAAGCATATCGGCTTGTCATCGTGTGTTTGCCATGTGGACGGATTACGGAACGTTGAGGGAGAGCTGGTAGGGAAGGGACGTGCAGGCGTGTATCGGGGCTGGTAGTCGGTGCGGGGAGGGGGTGAGATAGAGTGAATTCCCAAGCTGGCGATTTCCTGGCGGAGGACTGCTTGAATGAGAGGCAACGTAATTGGCGGAGAGGGGTCAGGGGACGTTGGTCCCACCTTAGCTGGAGCAGTCGCTTCAAGCTACCGCCTGACGATCCGCGTCAAGTTGTCACAGGTGTCTCGTGGTTGATATGTGTCGAGACACGAGGACGTCGCAGTGGTGTTCGGGAGGCGCTGGAACTGATGGGAGATGCGTCTGCTTTTAGCATGTTGGAACCGGCGGCATTCTTAAATGATCGCATCAACAGATGACACATTGTTGAATACCAACAAGTTGAACGCATCGTCGGCGATACCCATAGGATATGCGCAACTTTTTCAGCTTCAAACATATTTTTGTCAGCTTGACGGCATAGTGAAAGGACAGCCTGAATATAACCGATGCAGGGCTCCGTGGAAGATTGTGCGCGAGTCGACAACTACATTTTTCGCACCTTCACGACGACCAGAGATGTTGCCAAAAGCTCAGGGATCTTTGCCTTGAAGCTGTCCCAGCTTGTTATGTCATGCTCGGGGTTACCAAACCAAACACGAGGGGTTCCGTCGAGATAAAAGATGACGTTTGCGAGCATAAGAGTGAGATCCCACCTGTAAGTGGCGCTGACGCGTTCGTAGAGGCGTAGCCACTGGTCGACGTCGTAACCCTCGCTGCCCGAGAACACGCCGGGGTCTCTTGAGCGCGGGAAGCGTCACGAAAGTTGTCGCGGGCGCTGGGTTGACAGGTCGGGCAGAAGGGGGAGTGACCTGGAGAGGATGTAGCCGAGTCTTGAGTTGTGATGTAAGCGGTGAGGAAACGTCCGCTTCGGAGTTCCGTGGCAAGGACGGGGATTGCACAACTCCACCAAATATGTTACGGGAAGGAGACTGACTCAGAGGGGTAGTCACCGATGTATTTACAGCCGGTTAGGCGAGCAGCGCCAGCCACACAGATTAGCTCGTGCCAGTCTATCTGCTTTCTCTTCTTCAGCTCCATGCACTGGCACGTAGCAATATATATACGGTCAAGAGGGCGAGGAGATCACGCACAGAAGAAAGGACAAATGATGGCGCGTGCGCCAAACCACCTTATTCCAGTCTTCAAATGACAACTTAACTGAAAAGATACCTGTATTCAATATTTGATAGAGTGACAGGTACCTTTTCAGTTAAGGTGTCATTTCAAGATTGGAATAAGGTGGTCTTGCGCATGCGCCATCACTTGTCCTTTTTTCTAAGCGTGATCTCCTCGCCCTCTTGACCGTATATATATTACAGCCTTTTGTGCAATAAAACTGGCTGTAAGTGTGCGCTCTGTCATATTTCTCTGCTATATCTTCCCTCTGAAACATTCTCTGCGCACTAAGGAAGTATATTTCTCTAAAAAAATGCAATACCAACCATCCCAAGTAGCCACTTGTTTGTTCTGTTACGGCCATGCGCGCACGCACCATCTCTACCAGCTGCCACCCTCGTCTGTGGGAACAGCTGAGAAGTGCGCGCTCTAACCACCCGGGTGGCCGTGGAAACTCCAGCGCTGGTTCCCTATACTAGCAACGTTTAGGACTCGATGGTGCGGGTTACGGAAAAAAAAAACCTTCGAGAAGGACAACTTTGACATAGCAAACTTTGAACGACCCCTTTATCTGGGAAGAGCGACACAAGTCATATCTGATGGGCACATCATCGGCACTATGGAGAGGACCCTAAAGAACTGGAGATGACCGGACTGTGAAGACGTGATTTTGTACTCAATTGAATCCACTAGGCAAACAAAGTATCTTTGAGGTAAAGCATCTTGATTGAGGAGGTACATGAATGAATAAATTTTTATACAACTGAGAGGTTGCTAGCACAGAAACCAGAAGTAGATAACTCGAATGAACTTTTGATTGTGTAACTTTGTGCAAGTCTTTTTTTCCCAATCATAATCAGCCAAAAACAACTTTGTCACAAATCTGCCTCACACAATGTAGAGTAATTTGCCCCACCTCACGTCCCCACCTCAATAGAGCCATTTGTATTAAAACTGCGGATCAGTAGAACACTCCGTAGTGCGAGGGAAGACTTTATAAACGTTCTGCCATTATTCATTTACCTTTATATTGACGATTCTCCAGCAAGGGAAAAAACCATAAAAAATCTGTCACAAAAAATCCCATTTCACGGTAGTACAGGTCTTTGACATGAAAAAGAAATTTACTGCATGTCTTCGGATCATTCTGCTGCAGAAATATCAAGATAGCCCCTGAAGTGGGCACAAGAAAGGCATCATAATAACTTTACGCCATGCCCCAAAAAGAACTCGAGACTGCTGTTAAGGTGCTACAACACGAGGTCAACGACAAGGCCAAGTTCAACGAAGTGATAGGACTAAAATTTCAGTGAACCTCTAATGTTTTACTTGAATAAAATCAAATATTGCTTCAAAGCAGTGTTTGCAGTGACTGGTATTGCACCAGCAGTTGGATATATTTTATTAAAGGTACACTAATGAAAACCAATGTCTCAGTATAGTCTGATACGCTGCAAACCGAAACCTCGCATGCCACAACTTCATTATCAGCGGCGAAAATTAGGGTTGAAGTTTATTTTTCAACTTCGTGATGCCCAAATTTTGAAAATGCATTGTATTTTCGCAACATTAGCTTGGTGAATACTTTTGAAACTTCGTATCTTAGGTCCATCATACTGACAGATGACAGTGTACTTAACTCTGATGAATTAATACTTACGTAGGACCCAGCACACGCGTTTGAATTTTATGATGTCACGTGGTTTCGTGCGAGAAGATCAAGATGGCATCTCCACCCACATTTTCTTTTCAGCGTTATCTTGCTCACCAAGCGTGGTTTCACGGTACAAGTGTTATTTCCTGGATTGAGATCTTGTACTTGACTAATACGCGAAAAAACGTTTCGAAAAACACGTCGAATGCAGAGAAAAATTGACTCCACGTTTACACTTACTCCATCACAGCAAACACGTACTCATAGGTGACCGCATGCAGCAGCATCGACATGAAAACCACAGAGACTGGAGGAACGCGCTATGCACGACAGAGAGCTGGAGAGTCAACCCCGCTATGCTTGCCACCCAACTCGGTGGTTTTCGCTAGGCTACAGTGGCACTAGAACACACAGCCTAGCTAGTAGAAGCAGCAGGCTCGGTGCATGGCAGCACATTTTGGTGCGGTAATGCATATTTTCTAAAGTTTAAAAAATTTGGCGGTACCATTGGAGCCTTTGTCTCCAGAAAGACTAAAAATGAAAAAAAAACACAATTGGGTGTGTCTTATTAGTTGAACTAGCCATTTTTCCCCACTGAAGCTGAGGTTCGCGTCAAAATTCTAGCTTTCAAGGCTGTTTCAGAGCAGTTAGGTGCAATTTTCTTGATTATTATGCTTTTAGAGCAGCTTGGCACAAAAATTCGGAAATGTATCAAAAATGCGCAATATGAGCAGCTGTCTCACTCCTCACCAATGCATGCGTGTTGGCAGTACAGGCCCAGGTCACAACAGCCTCTTTTGCTTTACACATTAGCTTATTCCAAAGTGATCAAAGATGAATTGGCTGCATCTTTGGTACAGGAGGCTGTGAGGTTGAGGTTGAGGTTGAGGATGTTGTAGGTAGCCGGTGGATCTAGCCTTGCATAATTTGCAGGCAATCGCCCCACCCGGTTTTCTCTTTGCTAGTTGTAGCTAATGTCCTTTGTTTTTTAACTAAACAAGAGCAGGCTTTTAAAATAAAAATCGCGCATAACGCGACGTAATCCTGCATAGGACGGCGGCCTTTGTGCTATTCCACTTGCAGTATTTTTCCGGTACTCTATCTCGCTGCACTATACCCCAAATATAATTGTCACTTATCACCAGTTACATGCGTAGTCCGTAGCAATCAAAAGTTTAAAAGAAGTCGTGACACCTGTTTCTTGAAGATTGAGGAACCACGCGGAAACACAATATCAGTCACGCTGTCACATGGTGAGCCTAACTGTTGCAGTTCCTCAAATAAACCTTGCTGTTCCTTCTTAAGCTCACAACATTTAAGCAAATAGTGTTCTATATTTATTTATTTTATTTATTAGAATTCCCTCAGGGCCCGTAGGGCATTAATGAGGGGGTGGGTACAACATTTTATAACACACAAGAAAAAAAAGACAAAGAAAAGAAACAAGTGTCAGATGCGCAAATCACGAAGGCAACATAAATCAACTAAAAATGTATAAGTAAGAATTCACCGTTTTCCCTTCACTTCAAGCACCAGGGCGTCGCGGAGAGTCTGATATTGTGGAGCCATGCTGTTGTACGCGCTGATCCCGTTCGGATGCGATGAAGCAAGCAGGCCTATTCACTTGATAGCCCCTGTGTCACACATGGCTGGTGAGGCGTCAGCCATAACGAGCTGAAAATGCTTATTGACAGCCTCTCGTAAGATATGCTGATTGTCCTTGGATAGCATTCTTCGTTGGTGTAAGCTCCAGAGCATTCCGGGCAAGTCTGTCAGCCGCCTCATTACCCGCAATACCCACATGTGATGAAATCCATTGAAACTTAATGCTTATACCAATGTCACGCAGGTCTTTAAAGGTTCGCAGTGATCTTTGAGTGCATCGATCCAAAAGCAATCCATGTTATAGCCAATGCAAAGCGGGCTTACTGTCCGAAAACAGCACGACTTGTTGCTGCCTGCAAAGCTTCAGTTTCTTCAGGGCTGCCTGAATTGCCATGCTTTCACATGCGGTCGATTAAACAACGCACTCCAGTCACGCTGCCCAGGATGCCTTAGAGAAGGGATCACAAACGCTGCAGCGCTTGCTCCGCGCACTATGTCGACTGATCCATCGATGAAAACTTTCAAATGATCGGCGTACTTTTCTTCAATATATTCAAGTACCAAAAAACGTACTTCTGCTATGGGTGTGGAACGCTTGCTGTGCAACCATGGAATCGTAACCTGACAGTCGACATCCTCATGTGACCAAGGGGTGTCTTGTCGAAGTTGTCTTTGTTTGGGAAAATTGATGATAAGATAGCGAAGGGTGTTGAGGGCCACGAAAGCTCGCGATTCCGTGCGTCACCAAAGGCGACTGAGTAGTGCTCGTCCTGGGCTCGATTCGTCAAGTCGGCAAAGCTGTGTCAGCAGTCGTTGAGAGGCGAGAAGACGTAATGGTGGAAGACGAGCTTCATAAAGCACCTTTGTGCTCACTGCAAACTTTGACACTCCCAAAGCAACTCTGAGGCTGTTACGATGAAGTTTTTCCAGCCGTTCGTACTGTGACTCACTCGGGGAGATCAGAGTCAATTGGAAAAGTACACTATTGACAATTAATGCCTCGTGTAACTTTATCATTGATGTTGGGTGGTTTTCCCAGTTTCGTTCCTGCCATCCTTCGAAGAATGTTTACACGAGGTGACAGCGCTGACATTGTCTTGTCTACTGCCCGTCGCCAATTCATCCCTGTGTCTAGTGTGACTCCGAGAAATCTCATGTATTTAACTTGTTTAATTAAAGCATTAGAAAGTAATATTTTCATCCTTGTTTCTCGTCTTTGCATACCTGAGAATAGCATGAATTGAGACTTTTAAGCTGATATTTTTAGTCTAATGGATTCAAGATAGGTTTGTGCGGAGAGTAGAACTCTTTGGCCAATAATTTCCAATCGCTTATGCTGATATCCAGACAGCCAGATGCATATGTCACCGGCATAAATTGATATTTTTACTGCCTTGCTCACATTCTTGAGAGCATTAGGTAAACCAGCCATTGCCACATTGAACTACATTCGAGACAGGACACTGCCCTGTGGCACTCCTCTAGTGATTTTCCTTGAGCTACTGAGCACTTTCCCTAACTTCACCTACACCGAGCGATTACTAAGAAACGCCTGAACAAAGCGGAAAAGGTGCCCCGTTATTCCAATATATGCAAGACCACTATTTATCGCACCTTGGAACACGTAGTCGTATGCTTTTGAAACGTGAAGTAATATTGCCAGAGTTGAAAAGCCGTATGCTCATTGGTGTTCTATGTGACTCACCAAGTCCATTATGTTGTCCTGTGCACTCAACCGTTGCCGAAACCCAGTTCTACATGCTGGAAGGGCCTTGTGATTTTTCATCCACCATGTCAGCTGAACACAGGCCAGCTACTCCATCAGCTTCGCTACGCACGAGTTATTCATACTGGTCTGTATGATGCCAGTTCTGTTCTGTTTTTATCTGGCTTCAGCACTGGCACGACCCAGGCCATTTTCCAGGCTTTAGGAATGTTTCCCGACTCCAAAACATAGTTGAAATGAATCGGAAGCTTCTTCTTCACTTCTGCAGGCAGATTTGTGATCATTTGGTTTGCATTTCCGTCAGGTCCAGGAGCACAGCGTCGACGGAGACAACTTATGGCTGACGTAGGTTCCCGTAGCGTGAAATGTGCGTCGATGGCAGATGTAGAATGAGGCAGAAGTTGGTGAGGCAGTTCGCTTTCTCTTCCAATTACATACACGTCAGCAAACTCTTCGGCTAGAGAGGGCATTGATGTATCTGTGTAACGCGAGGGCAATAAACGACCTCAAAGGCTCAGGCGTGATTCCGACCCTATTTACTACTCGCCATATCCTTGACAGTGAAGTAAATGCACTTGAACTCTCACAAAATGTTGCCCATTGTTTCTTCCGAAGTTTGTTGCTGTATCGCCGTAATGCTGCAATAAGTCTGTTGAACCTATTTTTGCTAGCAGGTTCACCACCTCTTCGCATAGGCCTTTTCTCTGCCCTTCTTCTGGCTGCACACAAATTACAGAGCTTTGTGTCCGGGGCTGGAAACTGTGCAGGTAGCTTGAGCATAGTGGTTGCAGCCGCTTTGCTTGCCAGCATATCCTAAAAATATCCCCCGATCGGTGATCTAGATGCTCTCGGTAGCGATGCCAATCAGCCGCTTTGCAGGATTTAGTTACCGTCAAATGGTAGCCACAAACATCAATCAATATAGGGAAATGATCACTGCCCATTCTGTCCGGAGCTGTGCAACACGTGAGTTGAACGTCACTTGAATGCAACGTCAAGTCAATAATACTTGTACAAGCTGGGGGCCTAAAGAATGTTACATTGCCATCATTCGCAATGCATAAGTCTAGTTTATCAATAGCCTTTTTCAGACAACGTCCACGTGCATCCGAACTGTTGTCCCCCCATGACGTGTGATGCGCATTGAAATCACCACGAATGATGCGTGGAGCTGGGCAGCGATGACACAGGTCTTTCAAAAACTTTTCGAATAAAATTTTCTTGCGAGGAGACGCATACACCGGTGCAATGCTGACTTTACGGTTTCCAGCTGTGCCCTGATCGCACAAACTTCTATAACATCTGTGCACAAGTCCGCCACATTGAGGGCTACGTGTGGTATCTCTCTTTGTATATACAAAGCAGCGCTTCCATTTGTGAGAGTCTTTATGGTGGGGTTCTTGTGAGTGGCGTATCCAGTGATTTATTTTTGTTTCGGTAATCCAGCCTCCGACAGAGCCAAGATTGAAATTCGATATTCTCTCAAAAACAGGTGTAGTTCATTCATGCGAGAAACAATACCGGCACAATTCCCCTGCATTATGAAAGGCACTTTTCGGTGATTTAACGTGCACTGAGACTTGGCCTTCGGCATCCTACTACTGGTTCTGCCCGAAGCAACCAAGCAGCACTGATACTGTGTACAAGTCATGTGTGCACAAGGTATTGAGCAGTGTTTATGCTCAGCTCAAGAGGTTTACAACAGCAGGGTTTCAAGATAATGTGGTCACTAAATCCTGCGAAAAGGTGGCAAGATGGAGCAAACATTTCAGCAAATGCGAAGTCCGTGAGAAAAATTATGAAAGTCGCGTTAGCCTGCTGCTCTACGTTTAAGCTCTTGATTGATAGAAGCTCCTATTAGTTCATGAAAATACACAACACTCGTTAGACTTGTTCACCAGAAGGCACACAACTAAGAGTGTCGCATCCAGATATGATGCGGCAGTGGTATGCACGGCTCTCATGAGCTGGGCAGCACTTGCATACTTGTTAAGCTCGGGGCCAAAGGCAAAACCAAAAATAAAGGTGAATGTGGTCAGAAACACCGAAGCTCCTCCCTTTCTTTTGTTACAGGTGTAGTGTACAAGGTTTCTCAGTCATGCGCCAACAGTTATATCGGTCAGACTGGTAGGTGCATGTTAGACTACGGGGGCACCAGAAGAAATGCGGAAAGAATATCCGAATTTCAAACTTGTTTGCTCATTGAACACAGTGATACTGAAAGCTGGTGTTTAACAACATCAGGGGTGCGACAGCCGAACTACAACTTGGAGCAATTTTAGGAGCAGCAAAATATTACTTTTGGATCACTAAAGTGTAAATTTCGAGCGGGTTACAGGAAAAAAATATGCAATTTTCATCCCTAGATACCAAATTTTGAGCAGTATAAAAAAGAAGACTTACACTTGGAAACAGAATATGTATAAACCATTCGATATCACCTAAAATGTGCAGTGTACATGAGCACTGCTATTGCAAAGAAAGTGGTATTTTGAACCACCCCACTGAGCCAACAGTGATAAAGTGCATATTAGCATTTGCTCTGCCTGTAAAATCATTTGACAGACTCTGCGAATATAAATATTGATCTGCCAAACTTGCGACCATGAAATTTGGGAGATTCCTGGAACCGAAGAGCACCGGTGGAAAAAAAACACAAAAATGGTGCACAATTTTGTTTTTTAGCGAAAAAATGTCGTAAACTGCTCCAAATTATTTCCAGTAGCATAATTAGACATCATTGAATCCATTGATACTCATAATTAGGCAGCGTACAAACGCATGACTAGTAGTAGTGATAGAAATAGACTTTTATTCAGCCAAATTTACAGGCCGAGCATTTCGACCGCCTGTGCGATCAGTCGACGCTGTTCTTCTTCCCCTTCGGCGCCGATCCAGTAGAGCCAGGAGGTGATGGAAAGGGATGGGTGAGGGTAATAGCTAGATTGCTGAGCAGTTGGGCAGTAAAATAGGTAGTGTAAAAGGTCAGCGTATGGGGAGGGACCATCAGGACAGCAGGGGTTATACCTATATTTATAAAGGAAAAGGCGCGAGGGGGTTATCATGCAGTTCATTTGGATGTGCCGTAGAGTTCGAGCCTCGAGCGCAGTGAGTGATAGATGAGGGGGACAGTAAAGACGCTTGTCGAGCCGGAGCTGGAGATATACCTCCTTGATAGTGTGACGCAAGGAGATCTGCCCATCGTTTTTCGCGGAGCTCTCACTGTCTTCCGAAGGTGTGGGCCGGGGAATGAACAGTGCCCGGTGCAATTATTACGGACAAGCTGATGAGCTAGCTCATTGCCGTTAATATCCGAATGCCCAGGAACCCAGCGGAGGAAGACAGTGGAGGGTTGAAGAGCAGAGGCCTCTCGCTCGACCTGCTGTTGAAGAGCAGGGGGCAACGTGTTGTTCTGTATGTGACGGATGGCGGCGTGAGAGTCGGAGTAAATCGTGTACTCGGGGAGAGAAGGAAGGGAGGAAAATGACTCTACGGCGTGGACCAAGGAAAGGACCTCGAGCGAAAGTACATTTGGCGGGTGTAAGTATGGCCCGCTGGTGTGCGTGTCAGGTGCCGAAAGGTGTGGATGGTAGATAACGTAGCCACAGGAGCCCCGAGGAGCCATGTATGATGCATCCGTGTAGGCAACTCCCTGTGTAGATAGAGGAGGCGGATGGTGCTGTGCTGCCGCATGACGCCGGCCGGCGTGAAGAGTGGGAGACATATTGAATGGGAGGAGAAAGATGCGAAGGTTAGAAGCAGCGGTGCTAGCGGCAGAAGGCAAGGTGGGAACGGAAACGGGAATGTGAGGGATACCGGCTTGGGCTAAGAGCCATTGGCCTTGACGAGTGAGAGAAAGACGGGCAATGTGAGAGTCGTGGTGCCGAGAAATAAGAGAACGTAATGGATGGAAGAGGCCTGTGGCAAAGAGCTTAGTGGTAGAGGTAGTGCCAGGGAGGTTTGGAGCTGCCTCGTAGAGGCCTAATAGAGCTCTTTCGAGGGTGTTGAGTTGCGTTTGGGTGAAATGAACATATGGTACAAAGTACAAGAACTTGTTAAGGGCAAGCGCATGTGCAACCCGGCACGCATGAGCCTCGTGGAGCCCCGACTGCCGAGTGACAACGCGTCGCAGGAGGTGGGTCACCGACTGGCAAGTCCTCACAGCGTGATGTAGGGCCTGCGCGTTCTTGGTCGCGTGCAAAGTGAAGCCAAGAACTTTGCATTGCTGAACAGTGGAGATGAGAGAGCTAGAAAGATGTAGGGAGATGAGGGTATTGTGGGAGCGCTGGTACGCAGACCGGTTTAGCAAAAGTAGTTCACATTTCTCCGGTGCAGGGGACAGGCCAGCAGTAGCGAGAAAGGAAGCGATAAGGTCGAGGCCACGGGGCAAAGTATCCTGCTCGTGGCCGGGACATCCAAACGTACACCAGAGAGTGATGTCGTCTGCATAAAAAATATGATGGAGGTAAGGTATTTGGGACAGTTGGGAGGCAAGGAGGGCCATAGCCATATTAATTAATGTAGGAGATAGTACGGAAGCTTGAGGAGTGCCGCAGGTGAGGGAGTGTGGGTTATACAAATGAGTATCGACTTTAAAGCGAGCAACTCGATTGGAAAGAAATGATCGGATGTAAGAATACATGCGGGGGCCACATGACAGGGAGGAGAGCTGAGCGAGTATGTGGTCGTGACTCACGCCATCGAATGCCTTCCGTACATCGACGGTTTCAAGCGCATGTATCTGACTACGAGAAGGGGAAAGAAAAGTATGCTGAAGAACAAGGAACATGTCCTGCGCACAAACGTGGCGTCGGAAGCCAATAAGAGAAGGAGGGAAAAACTTTTTCGCCTCAATAAAAGCAGACAGTCGAGTCAAGGCCATTCCCTCAAGAGTCTTGCCAACGCATGACGTCAAAGAGATAGGGCGAAGGTCAGAGAGAGATGGAGGTTTGCCCGGCTTCGGAATCATGCAAATTAGAGATGATGTCCAAGAGCTTGGAAGACAGCCGTAGTTCCATGCTTCGTTGAATGTGTGTAAGAGAAATTCCTTCGCGTTATCGGGGAGATTACGTAATGTAGTATATGTTATCTCATCCTCACCGGGTGCCGAGCGGGTAGATGGAGTGGCTAAGGCAGCTTCCAGCTCCCTGAGCCTGAATGGGCGGTCCAGGTCTGGGTTAGCTTCGCCACAGTAATCTGGGTAGGAAGGTGTGAGGGGGGGGGGAGATACAGAGATTTTAAATTTTCAAACATATCAGATGGAGTCCCTTGAGCGAGAACTTTAGCTAGGGTGGGAGCAACGGCAGGCGTGGTACCTAAGAGAGACCTAAACAGAGACCATGTAGAGCGCGAGTGCAGTGCGGAGTCAAGGCCGTCACACAGCGTGTTCCAACGTGAGTGCTCGAGAGAAGTGCCGTAAGCGATAATTTCGGCCCGCAGAGCATCAATTCGGAAGGAAAGTTGGACGTTGTGTGGCTGGGAGCGCAGAGCGCGTTTCAAACGTTGATGACGTCGCCATAAACGGAGGAAGTGAAGATCAGGGTCAGAAATGGGGAGTTGAAAACGAGCGCTGGGACTACAGGATGTCATTGCTGCGAAGATCCGCGATGTCCAGTCGTCGTAAGTTTTAAATGAGTCAGACAAAAGGTTATTACGGAGTGCGTCCCAGTCAGTGTGAGCGACTCGTTCGTTGTTTCCGCCTATTGTGGGTAATAGAGGTGGTGATGTGTATGAGAAAGTGATCACTGAAAAGATTTTCAGCGGACACCTGCCAGTGAAAAGGAAGGGAACTCCGAGAGAACGTGAGATCGGGTGTAGTGGAACGCTGTGAAACAGTGCCCGCTCGAGTAGGGGTGTCAGGAGTATTAAAAAGGGTGAGATGGCGTTCCTGGGCAAGGCAGTGTAGAAGGCGACCTGGTTTGAGTGTTTGGGGGTAACCCCAGAGCCTATGAGGAGCATTAAAGTCACCCCCAAGGATGATATGGGTGGTTGATGGAAGGGAGTGCAGGAATTTGCCAAGAGCACTAAACAAAGAGGACGTGACAGGGGGGTTGTAAAAGGACATCAGAGCGAGACAAATACGGGTAGATGGTTGGTAATAGACCACACCAACTAAATGTTTCAGGAGAGGGTAGGGTACATCTAGTGGTTCAACGAGGACGTCATTGCGTACATAAATGGACGCAAGGGGCTTTCGCGTCGTAGCGTGGTATGCACGGTAGCCCGGGACGGCAAGGGCCGCCCGAGTCTCCTGTATAAGGAGAAAATAGGGTAATGTTTGGCGGGTGAGAAGATATTGGTGGAGAGGGGTCCTATTATGACGAAAGTTGCGGCAGTTACACTGCAAAATATTGAGGTTCTTTTCACGCGCCATCTAGGTCTTTGAAGTAGAGGAAGCGTCTACGCGTGCGCGTTCCTTCTTTTTTGCCGGGGGAAGCGACTCTTGCAGGGAGTTAAGCATATAGGTGAAAGATTCCAGTTGCTTAGATTGGGTTTTGAGGGTCGTAAGAATCCGGACAATTGAATTTTCCAGCTGGACCAAACGAGTGTGATGCGCAGTGGTGGTGGTTTCCACCATGTCGGCCAATTTGGTTACATGTGAGCTGGAGGTCAGGGCGGTGAGTGTGGTGAGTTGCTTATTTAGCTCCGTGAGTTGAGAGGTAAGACAGGATGTGGTAGTTGCGAGTGTCTGCGTCAGTGCGAGTATTTTCTGTTGTAGCTCATATGAGACGCGTTGTTGCTCGCGCTGGTTGCGCTCCAACATAGCCAGTCGCAGATCGAAGGAGCGGCTCTCGTTACTTAAAGATGGTGAAGGTGTGTTTGATGAAGAAGTGCACATGGGAGGTGTTCCCTTAGCGGCGTATGAGCCCGGGGGGGGATGTTGCGGGAGGTGATAGGAACACATGCGCCGAAGAGGAGGGCGGCGACGTCTGAGTGGCTCGGCGCATGGCTGTGCCACGGGGAAAAGCTGCTTTGGCGCAGTCGCGTTGCTTAGCTAGAAGGTAGGGGCAGGTGGAGTCGAGAGATGAGTGGCTGTTGACTTGGCAATGGATGCACCAGGGTTGAGCGCAAACGTGAGCATCGGGATCTTCTGGTAGAGGAGACGCACAGCGGCGGCACTTGGCCGGAACGCTGTGCTGGGGACATTGATGAACACGGTGCCCTATAGCAATGCACCGAGTGCAAGTAGGGGGCTTAGGTTAATGTGGACGGCATCGGAAACAGACGCGTTTGAAGTACACAAAGGGAGGGATGATGGTTCCAGCAATTGTTATGAAGACGGATTCACTAGAGCCCATCATACGTGCAGCGAGTATATCTGAAGTAAAGGATTCGAGGTCATGCAAGAGCTGAGATGCTGTGAAGTGACCACCGACGTTGTGTATGACGCCGAGACATGATATTGGAGGACTGGGGGCATAGGGCTTAATGGTGATCTGCTTACCATTAAGTTCCAGACTTGTGAGGGAGAGTAGGAGGTGGGCAGTGAGAGGTGAGTGCATTTTCAGAAACACAAGGCTCTGAGCAGGTTTGGCTTGAAGGGTGACCTCTGCACTGGTCTTGGGAGAGAGATTTGCGGCGGCTATGATGGTAGAAAGCAGGTCATAGAGAGGCAGTTTCGGCGTGAGTGTTCCAGGTGGAAGTTGGATTCCGACGATGATGAGCTCGGAGCGGGGGTGGGCGGTTGAGGCAGGTTTTCGATTGGCACTAACGGTGTTCCAGCTACCTTCAGTGGATGGCGTATTGTCTTCGTTGTCCTGCGATGCCGTGAAGTCCATTTCCGTCGATAAGTAGTCAGCTGAAGTGATGGAAGGCAAAACTTCGGTGATGGAAGGAACGACGCTCGTCGAAACGCGCTTGTCGACAGACTCGGAATTTCCAATGGGTAGGCCAGAAGCAGATAAGGTGGGGAGAGCAGCAGGCGTGGTTGATTGCAACGCCAACGCTGTATTACGGCTCTCGGGCTCCGGCGTTTGCGTGGCTATCAAGCTGAGAGTAGCAGAGACGCCACCAGCATTGCACGTTGCTGGACCGTGCGCACTGTTGAGGAACGCTGCCTGTTGCTGTATTGCTGTTGGCGCGGGGCTGGTGACATTGCCAGATGTTGACAGCGGAGGCACGGCTGTATCAGCGGTACGACCGGAGGAGGCTGGGCTTACCGACAGGACGTCAGTTGTCGTTGGTGTCGAGTGCTGGGCGGGACGCTGCATCGTGGAGGTGCAGGCGCGGGGCGTTAGGATTAGCGTGGTGCCGCGCTGCTTCGTACTTTCGAAGGGGCCTGGCGGGCCAGCCTGGGGTCGGACCGGGGCCCGGAAGTCTTCTAGAAGGAATAGTCAGCTTGTCCAGACACGGGCGGGGCCCGGTAACGGGCCAAGAACACGCGAAGGCGGAGCCCTGTATGCGGCCAGCCAAACAAAACGGCGCCACCTGGCAGTCACCCACGCATGAGTAAGTGAAAAATTTGTGCAGGGTCCCGTGACTAGGAATAACAGCTCCTTCCAAATCTCAATACGCTTTTTTGCAACGCAGCGGTGTGAAATGGCAAAAGTGGCCTAATCAGGAATCCCTGCACGGGTTAGAATCTCAAGCCAAGAAATTTTCTAATGACTACCCCTCCCCTTCAACAACTTCCCACTTTTTTTTCCACCGAGGAGTTAGGTATCGCTTTGGCTCTCCCTTGAAGGCGCGTTCGACAAAATGAAGTAGCAACGGCGTGCACCCGTTGACCTAGTGACAGTACTGCAGATGTCCATCGCCAGGACCGTGGCCGGAACGACGCAAATTCAAGAAAAAAAAGGGGGGGGGGGCTAAGAGCTTTCAATGAAATGGGGAGTGTCCATTTTTAAAGATTTATTCACAAACTGTGCGGTATTTCACGGCAGCTCTTCGAAGATGAATCAGTTTTTGAAGCTTACCAAGTTTTCGCCTGTAGATCAAAACAGCATTGAGAGGAAGTGACAGTGGCTAGGGGCCCATCCTACAGACTTAATCTATAAGCAAAGAACCCTGTGAGCTGAGGTTGTAGATGGCAGAGGCGTTGCCAGAAATTTTTTCGAAGGGGGTGCCTCCGTGATTATAATGGGTCCCAGCTAGGCAAGTAGATGTGGTAGACCGTTATTTTCTGCGCCCCTATATACCATAGGAAAATATTGGGAGGGCAGAGGCACGGGCCTGGTGTGCCACCCCCTGGCTACACTACTGGTGGATGGAAACCAGTGTGGTCGAGTACACACATGGAGGAGGAGAGCCGGGGAGGAGGGCGGGAGTGGCACAGGCTACTGTTAAGTTACCTTGGCGGAAGAAGTAGCTTTAACTGGAGCGGCACATGTATGATGTAAGAAAGAAGGTTTCGTCCAACGTGCTGGCCGAACACACAGAAGCAACTGACAACGAAATAGACTGGAATAAGGTAAAATTTCCAAAATAAAGGGAAAAGAATTGGACTTCCGGGATATATCTAGACTCTCTGACAATTCAGACAACAACGGGGCACATTTTTGAGTGTAATGGCAATGACAGCAACTTCCCCCAGATACACCCACCTACATCTTATTTTGGACTATTCGCACATTCATTTTAGTTGTGAGAATGGCTCCCATAAGGAAACCTAAATGTTCCGCTTTTATGCGAGCATTCGTGGTCGGTGCTCATGTTAACCCCATAGTTGAATGACAACCACAACACAAAAAGAGAGGGGTGACACTGGCACTGCAAGCCGCCGTGAGAGTACCCTCACGTATGTTGCGCACTGTGGCATGCCGCCGGTAACTTTTGCTGCCTTTCCGGATTGTGTAGTCTGCAGAAGTTTGCACACATGAAGCCAGAGCAAACAACGCTGTTCCAAAATGACACTGCAAAGTCATGGTAAAATCACACATGCATCTGCCAGCTTTCCTTTGCCAGTACGAGGCGAGATCACGTGACCAAACCCTGCGCGTCACAGTGATTGCAGCATTCGCGCCCCCGGTGGTGGGCCTCGCACCCAATATGTTCGAGAAACTGCATGACCGACCCTTGTTATACTGAACGGTGCAGCAATCTACAGAGGAAGACGAGAGTGGTCGGTGCGGGGTGAATCAGTGGTCGAAAATACAGTGACAAGAGACTTTTAGAAAACAGTGAATCACATATTTTAGGCTCTATCACCCAATTTTAAGTGGTGTAAATAAACATCTTGTATAATATAGAAACCAAATGTCAGTGAATTGCTGAATCCAACCCTTTTATAACATACTCTGTCCTGTCATACAAGTTTTGGTTCATGTCAAACATTAGTTGGCAAAAAATTACAGCTCACTCAAACTCACCTATACATACTTCGCGCCTGGGGCTCATTCTGACCCACCAAATTTTTTTAAACCAGATTCGCTCAGCCTCAAGCTCGCTAAAATATTACTCACCCTTACACACTCAAGCACAACCCTTAATTTGAGTATGAGCGAGGCTTGAATAAGTCAACTCATAAGTGAGTTGCTGTCCCAAAGTGTCTAGTTAGGGACACAATCACAGAGCGCCCAAATTTAATAGGCCAGAATAAATCGATCGATCAGATAAATACTACACAGACCGACTGACAGACAGCTATGATTATGGTGCTTTTAGTTGGCTAAAAAATGCTCTGCTTCAAAGAGCAACTAACTATCAGGAGCTCAGCCCGTAAGGGAAGCGTCACTCGGAGGCTTCGGCTTTTTTGGTTTCTATGAATAGAAAGCACTTACGAGACATTTTGAAACTTGCCACTCTGTACTAGCACTGGTGTCCAAGCGATAGCCGACACACTGCTTTAAACAAGCCTTGGAATGAAACCACAGGTCAACAGCACGAGAAAAAAGGAATTGCTTGTTATCATGGCAAGACGACAACACTTGCTAGGCTAAAGAAAAAGAAATAATTGAAAAACTGGTGTCTTTGAAACACCCGACAGCGTTGTACAGATCTTGTGTAGAATCTGATGCCATCTAGTGGACACCGAGCGCATTTCTGCAACGTTGAAGACTGGGCACGCACCACCTGTGCAGGCACGGAATGTACACATTGCTACGTGCCAGTGTAGGGAGTTGAAGAAGACAGAGCATAGAGACTGGCGCGAGCTAATCTGTGTGGCTGGCACTGCTCGCTTAACCGGATGTAAACACATCACTGTCTACCCCTCCGAGTCGGTCTCTTTCTCGTAACATATTCGGTGTAGTTGTGTGATCCCCGTCCTCGCCACGGAACTCCGAAGCAGATGCTCCCTCGCGGCTTTCAACATGACCACTCAAGACTCGGCTACATCCTCCCCGGTCACCCGGCCTTCTGCCCAGCCGGTCAACCCAGCGCCCGCAACAACTTTCGTGACACTTCCTACCCTCATAGACCCCGGCGTGTTCTCGGGCCGCGAGGGTTCTGACGTCGACAACTGGCTAATCTCTACGAACGCGTCAGCGCCACTTACAGGTGGGATCCCACACTTTTGCTCGCAAACGTCATCCTTTATCTCGACGGAACCCCTGGAGTTTGGTTTGACAACCACGAGCATGACATAACAAGCTGGGACAGCTTCAAGGAAAAGATCCGTGAGCTTTTTGGCAACACCTCTGGTCGCCGTGAAGCTGCGAAAAATATATTGTCGACTCGCGCAAAATCTTCCGCGGAGCCCTACATCGATTACATTCAGGCTGTCCTCTCTCTATGCCACCAAGCTGACGAAAACATGTCCGAGCCTGAAAATCTTGTTCATATCCAAAAGGGTATCGACGACGATGCTTTGAACCTGTTGATATTCAACTATATGTCATCTGTTGATGCGATCATTCAAGAATGCTGTCGATTACAACAAGCTAAAAGCAGGCGCATCTCCCATCAGTTCCAGCGCCTTCCAAACACCGCTGCGACGTCCTCGTGTCAAGACACATATCATCCACTAGACACTTATGACAACTTGACGCGACTCGTCAGGCGCGAGCTTGAAGCGGCTGCTCCAGTTAAGGTGGGACTAACATCCCCTGACCCCTCTCCTCCAATTACGTTGCCCCTCATTCAAGCAGTCGTCCGGCAGGAGATCGCCAGCTTGGGAATTCACACTATCTCACTGCCTCCTCGCACCGACTACCAGCCCCACTACACGCCTGCACGTCCCTTCCCGACCGGCTCTCCCTCGTCGTTCCGTAATCCGTCCACATGGCGAACACCCGATGACAAGCCGATCTGCTTCTCGTGTCACCAAATCGGGCACATTTCTCGCCATTGCAGAAGTTGCTACGGTCCTCCTGCACAAGCCTCCTCTCGTCCCATCTATGGACGTCCTGCCTATCGCCTTGAGACCAGCCGCGACCATTTTGCCCAGGCACCTGCTACTGAACACCGCTACTCCCGCTCTCCATCACCCCAACGTCGCCAGTCGCGTTCTCCACAGCTCCGCTGACCGTCTTCCCCCGCCTTCTCGCAACATTCCCCTTCGGAAAACTAAGTGTTGCAGCTCCCGGAGGTGGCGCTGCATCACTCGGACTGACCGAAAATCCTCTCTTGACGATACCGACAAAACAAAACCTTATAGACGTATAAGTAGACGGCTTACCTGTCACTGCTCTTGTCGACACCGGCACTCAAGTTTCCGTGATGACGAGTGATTTTCGCCGAGAGCTCAAGAAGGTTCTCACACGTGCGATCACACAGTTCATCTGTGTTGCGGATGGTGCAATAGCATCTATCGTTGGAATGTGCTTCGCTCGTGTAAGCATTGCAGATCGACACACAGCTGTTCTCTTCACCGTCTTTGATAAATGCCCCCATGACGTAATCTTAGGCCTCGACTTCCGTTCAGCGCATTCTGCCCTCATAGACTGTTTGACCAGCACGCTCCGTTTACACTTGCCCGACAGAGAACCTCTTGCAATACTGCAGAGTCACCTCTGCGCAACTGGACACGCGCGCCTCCCTCCACAGGCACTGACCTACATAGAGCCCGTCTCAATACCACCAGTTCCCGACGG
Organism: Rhipicephalus microplus; assembly: GCF_013339725.1. Classification (NCBI taxonomy): domain Eukaryota; kingdom Metazoa; phylum Arthropoda; class Arachnida; order Ixodida; family Ixodidae; genus Rhipicephalus; species Rhipicephalus microplus. Next base: position 9,292 of record NW_023613934.1, on the reverse strand, counting down.
TGACTATTTTCTGACCCCTATCACCGATGTCCTCATAAACCCCAGAATTACATTACCGCACACCATTCTGTCAATCACAGGAAAATCTACACGCCTCCCAGTTGTGAACTTTAGCTTGACATCTCAAGTGCTGCTACAAGGGATCTCTTTAGCGTTGCGCTGCACCTTAGAAGACAATACGGTAAATGTTTTCACGATAACTGCTCCACCTGACCCCCACACTCAACTTCAATCTGCCACTTGCTCCAACAGTGCTATTAAGTAGATGATTGCTTCTAACTTAACGTCGCAGCAGACTGATGAGCTCCACTGGGTTCTGCTGCCCTACATCGACGTTTTTTATTTCATTGGCCGTCCGTTGGGAAAAGCTACTGGTATTACCCACCGCATAAACACTGGTAAGAACCATCATATTCATAGGCGTCCATGTCGTGTGTCGGTGGCCGAGCGTCACATTATGCAAAGTGTGGTCTTTAAAATGCTCGCCAAGGACATCATTGAGCCATCCTGCAGTCCTTGGGCTTCTCCTGTTGTGCTAGTCCGCAAGAAAGACGGTGCATGGAGTTTCTGCGTTGATTATTGACACCTCAACGAAATTACCAGAAAAGACTGTACCCCCTGCCACGAATAGATGATGCGCTTGATTGCCTCTATGGGTCTCACTATTTTTCCTCAACAGGCCTTCGTTCCGGCTACTGGCATATACAGGTAGGTGAAATGGACCATGAAAAGACGGCATTGATCACCCCCGATGGCCTATATCAGTTCGAGGTCATGCCCTTCGGTTTTTGTAATGCTCCAGCCACCTTCGAATGAATGAGGCACTCCCTGCTCAGGGGATTCAAATGGTCTACCTGTTTGTGCTACTTAGAAGACGTCATCGTCTTTTCACCAACGTTTGAAACTGACATAGAGCGCCTCTCAGCCATCTTAGGAATCTTCCTTCGCGCTGGCCTGCAGCTCAACTTGTCCAAATGTCACTTTGGACACCATCAAATCACAGTACTTGGCCAATTAGTAGACACCAACAGCGTACAAACAGACCCGGCAAAAATCCGTGCCGTCAAATACTTTCTTTTACGATGATCTGCGAAGGGTGCACGCCATTTTATCGGACTATGTTCCTACTTCCGGCGCTTCGCAAAAAAATTTGCGCCCATAGCGCGGCCACTTACGCAGCTCCTCAAGAAAGACGTCCCGTTTTCATGGGGCTCCGAAGAGGCTTCTGCGTTCTCGACTCTCATCGCTCTCCTCACTACTCCTCCGGTTCTCGCACACTTCAACCCTGCTGCCCCTATAGAAATCAGTACAGATGCAAGTAGACATGGCATTGGTGTAGTGCTGGCTCAAACAATATGGTCATGAATACGTTATTGAATATGCCAGTCGCCTCCTATCCACCCCTGAACGTAACTATTCTTTCACAGTGCAAGAGTGCTTGGCTCTTGTATGGGCGGTGGCAAAATTTCGACCTTGTCTATATGGACGCTCATTTTCTGTAGTTACCGACTACCACGCGCTCAGCTGGCTCAACTCTCTGAAAGATCCATCAGGCCGCCTTGGTCGCTGGGCTTTGCGCCTGCAAGAGTTTTCCTATTCGGTGGTCTACAAATCTGGCCGCCTACCATGATGCCGACTGCCTCTCCTAATACCCTGTCGACAATCCTGAGGACTCTGACGAGCCCACGGAGAACTCTATCTTGTTAGTGCCCGACTTCCTTATTATTGGAGAAGAACAGAAGCGCGATTATGTGCTGCTTGACATCATCAGCCGTATGGAATCCTTCCCAAATGACGCTTCCGTCCACTACTTTGTCATTCAAAAGGGTGTGCTATACCACCGCAGTTTCCGACAAGACGGGCTCGACCTTCTCATTGTTGTGCCTAAGCATTTGCGCTGCTGTGTTCTCACCGAACTTCACCACGCTCCCACAGCTGGACAGCTTGGCGTATCCCGAACGTACGAGCGCGTACAGTGCCGTTTCATCTGGCCAGGCCTTGCTCGCTCGGTACGCCGATAAGTCACCACGTGTGAGCTATTCCAACGTCGTAAAACACTGTCGCTGCTACACGCTGGCCATCTTCAACCAATTCACATACCCGCGGAACCATTTTACCGTGCTGGGTTAGACTTGCTTGGTCGTTTTCCCACATCAACATTGGGAAAGTAATGGATAGCCATTATTACAGACTACGCTACACGCTACGCTATTACGCGAGCTCTACCGACCAGCTGTGCAACCGACGTCGCTGACTTCTTGTTACGGGACATTATATTGATTCACGGTGCTCCGAGGCAGCTTCTCACAGACCGTGACCGTACATTTCTATCCCAAGTCATCGCCGACATTTTGCATTCTTTTTCCACGCAACACACACTGACAACCGCTTACCACCCTCAAACAAACGGCCTCACGGAACGATTTAACCGCACTATAACAAATATGCTCGCTATTTACGTGTCGCCCAACCACAGAGACTGTGGCCTTGCCTTACCCTACACAACTTTCGCGTATAGTTCCTCCCGTCACGACACAGCGGGCTTTTTTCCGTTCTACTTATTGTACGGAAGAGAGCCTACCTTACCACTGGTCAAAGTTATCTCAGCTCACACCTCGTCCACAAGCGAGTATGCCCGCGACGCGATTGCGCGAGCCGATCATGCCCGTCAGCTCACGCGCACTCGGCTGATGGCTTCGCAAACCAACCAATGCCGTCGGTACGATGCGGAACATAGAGACGTACATTTCGCTCCCAGTACCCTCGTTTTACTCTAGTCCCTTCATCGTCGGCCGGGCCTATCAGAAAAACTTCTGTCTCATTACACGGGACCCTACCGTATATTGCGTCAAGTAACACCTGTCACCTACGAGATCAGCCCCATCTATCCATCATCATCTGCTGTGCGGTCCAGTGATATTATACACGTCTCGCGGATCAAGCCCTAAAATGCGTCAGATAATAACCTTTAAAGCACCGAGACGGTGCCTCCACCGCCGGGGGTCATGCTACGTGACAGTGCAGGAAGTTCAAGAAGACAAAACAAATAGACTGACCTAATCTATGTGGCTGGCGCTGCTCGCTTAACCAGCTGTAAATACATCTCTGTCTACCCCTCCGAGTCAGTCTCCTTCTCGTAACAATATTCACATGTGGTGGCAGATAGGGGCGGCAGTGCCAACAAATGTTCGTGTGCCATGTTGCTCAGACTGAGAAAACTGTGATGCTAAAAAATACTTGCAGGAATTTAACCTCTTTGTTATTTGACTTCCTCGAGGCTGACATGAAGGGCCAGATGTGTTGCTCCTTTCGTTGCTTACAATTAAATGCCTGTTTATATTCTCCGTTCTATCCAGATGTGGGACAGCATAGGCACTCATCACAGCACGCTCTTTCATGCCATGTCAGAATGAAACAGTTTTTGCGCCGTGTGAATGAAGGCACAGACAAACCGGCCTTGTGCACGAGCTTCAAAGCTGAATCACGGCTACTTTTTTTGCCTCTGCTGCTGTTTACAACATTACATTGCGAAAACCATTAAATATTGGCCACGTAGCTCTGCATGCCATCAATTTTCTGCTTATGGTTACTTGTTTATTGTGGAGTTTATTAAGGTAACATTTGGTGGTCTGGTTTGCGCAAGTATCGCTTCACTATGTGTTTTTTTTTCGAGCATTCCATGTGCTCTTTCAGGGAGGGTGGCCAGTTTCATAAGAGCAAACCGAATGCTGTGACCCTCCCCCTTTTATTATTTTTATACCTCAAAAAGAGCAATATGTTATTCCAAATGGCGATCCACCTTCATAAAAATCTTCTATTCACCTTTGTGTGCCATAAAATGTTAATAGATGTCTCAAGTGTCTCAACAAAGTTCAAAACTGAAAAAAATGGTGTTCTGACAAATCAGTTACCCTTAACTGTGGGTGCACTCCCACTGTTTATGCACAAAGGTGGTTTCGCAAATGTTCAGTAGGTGATACACAACTGCCCTGCTGCAAACGGTGTGAAATTGTAAGGTGAAAATAAGCCCCGAAAGTGATGACGTGAACCCAAATATTTTATACCTACACTGAAAAAATTTTACACCCATAAGGGTGTATTTGTTTAGTCCCATAGGCAACACCCTTTTAGGGTGTCTAGGAACACCCTAAACAATAAGATGTTTAGAAACACCCTGAAACCGTAGGGCATAAAGAAATGTTACACCCTACTTTATTAGGAGGTGTTTATGAACACCCCTAAACTATGGTTGTTGGATGAAGCTACACCCATACGAGTTGGGTGCCACACTAAAACCCCCTTGAAACGATGGCAGTTATATAGATTAGCATACTTGATGAAATGAAGCGCAATTAACGGGACAACAAAAGCGGAAACGCAGGAGGTGACGGTTAGTCTTGTGTGTTGAGGAGAGCCATTCATAGCACTTCATTCCATCAAATATGCACCACCAACTAACCCAAGCCTTGATTGTTCTCAGGGAGAACAGGACTCTGATGGAATTCTGCAAAATTTTGAAATATCTCAGGTGACCAAGTTTTTTTCTCTCCATACCAGAAGTTCATTGTTTTCAGTACAATAAATCCCCACAACTTTCAAAAACTTTGCGCTAGTCAGGCAAACGACCGAGAGGTATGGCGTTGATTGACACCTACAGAATAGAAGAAAACCACGTAGAAAGAGTAAGCGAGTTTCTGGAGTCACATTTACAACCTATTATACCTCGCAGTATATATTTCGACATTAAAAATGAGAAAATTCGACAAGGTAGTGTAAATACGGTTCTAATAATGTAATGTCAGTGTTGGTATACTTCTAACTGCAAAATCACAGCTCGTCACTGCTGCTTGCACAATCATCTTCAGCTGGTGAGATTATTGGTGCCTTCGAGAGAAGTGGGGCGAATCTGTTCTTTCTGTACAGGAAATTCAATCCCGGAAACCTCAAATAAGTACAGAAGGAACAATGACCGAAATTTCACAAAGAGTGCAACATACAGTACGCACACTGCATAACTAAGTGCTTTTCTATGTGTTAATATAAATTGAGTGCATAGCAAGCGTAATTAGTTGTATCGGGCTCTACTGCAGTGAGAAATGCCAGAAAAGGTATGCTGAGCATTAAACGCCCTAAAAAGCGCGCTGTGGCAGAATCATTACACCTTTCGTGCCATAGATATAAACCTTACTTTAGTCTTTCAGCTTGGTCGTGCAGGCAAATAAAAAGCGCAGCTCCAAGTTGATAATGTTTATTTAGCTGTATGCTTCGACCAATCTAAGTGAATGTCAAGTTCTATGCTTAATTATGCATCAACACAGCTGCATGTGTATTTCTGCAGATCTATCACATGGTACTCATTTCATTAGTTTATTAAAAGCAATACAGTACGACGCGCAACAAATACATATTTTATCTATATTGCACAAAAGCACAATGCCACTGGGCATACATGACGGTATGTGCATTGAGAAGGTATTCAGTGCAGGTAAGTTGTAAAATTAAGTACTGTACAGTTACGTGTTAAATTGCAAATGAGACTTGTCTTCTTGAACTGGCTCACATTGACACGATTATATAATGGAAAAATTGGCCATTGGTTCCGTCAACGTCAGACGTCCCAGCCATTTTGGCGACCATCTCAAATGTATTCGAAAGAAATCGCGCTGATTTTACAGCATTAAAAAAGGTAACTGCTAGAACATTTCGCAGACAAATAATTTTTTGGTCGCGTGGCTCCCTCCTGAATTTCCCGGAATCTCGTCTGGATGTTTGTGAAAAAAAATAGATGTTTGTGAAAAAAAGAACAGGGCAGAGATGAAACAAACGAATGAAATGAAGCCACGGTAGATTGGTCAAGGCTATTATCATGGTCAAGACATAACAATATCCATTGAAGGTGCATAGAACGGGTGGACGCCGCATTGCGTCAATAAAACGGAGACAAAATGGCATTTGAACAACATGGATTCGATTGAAATGAAGCGCTTGAGCCCAAAAAATCCAATTAGCCTACAGTGCACATCACTTAGCATAATTCTGCTGCGGAAATAACAACAAAATGACTCCTCCGAATTGCAACACCTCCTAGAATCTACTCAAGACACAATTAAATGGCTGAAGTCATCCCAGTCTGCAATCTCAAGCTTTGAAAAATAACACGTGCCAGTGTTGATGATGTGCCGTATTCAATTTATATTCTTACATGTGTTCAAAGCATTTCCGAATCCTCTTAGCTTGCCTACAAGCATTTTTATTCCTCTTGTTCTTTCATTCTATATCCTCCCATTCTACATAAAACGCTTACAAATTAACTCCCATGTCGACATAGGCCGTTTTCAGTAAATTACGCTTTGCAATGGTGTAACAGAGCTTCCTAAGCCCCCAGCTGTGTCTCGCTATAGCTTCTTCTCAGCCACCCTGCATTGTTCCTCATGAGTAGCAAATAACTAAAGCGCGCCCTATTTTACAATCCAGCGGCCGCTCCGGTCCATTTAAAGGGCCCCTAAACTACCTCATACAATTTTTTTTCAAACGTTTGAAGTAAACACGTGCACCATATGCAAAATTCTGCATGATCAATGATTCTCCACGCAGCAGCGCAACAAGCCGCTAGTGCTACACAAATTCCAAGAAACAATCCCCCCATGCTTTTTGGGCTGGCCCGCGACATGAAGAAGTTGAATCTGACGTGCAGAATAAACATGTGCAATTGGTCAAGCAAGCACCTATGACTTCCTGTTAGCCTGCAAGAAGCTTTCCACGCCACTCGTCGTCTGTCGTGATGCCCGCATGGATGCACGTGCTTGCAAATCAGGTACTGTGGTCCGTAGGACAGGGTTCCTACCGACACTATTCGTATAAGGACTGGCTGGCACAGCAACGGCTATTCGCAAAAAAGCACACAGTTGGCAGATGGCGGAGTCGCAGCAACCGTAACAAGACAGTGTTTCAAGCAGTATGTCATCGATTATGTATGCCGCGCAAGAATGGGAGAGGTGCTCGGGAAGAGGGCAAAGCAGCTTCGGGAGAGGTTCCAATAGAGGGTAGTGAAAAGAAGAATGAAAAGAGTGATTACTGTGCTTAGATAATCAAATGCATTTATTTCCGCTATACAGCACTGTTTCAAACATTTTAACGGCTTTATGGTTGTAGTGCACTTGCGCACAACTTCTTCACCACAACTGAATTTCAACCTCTGGGTGGATAAATATTGCATCTGGTTTCTGGCTGCATGCAGTATAGCACATATTGCGTGCCAGCGCAGTTCAGGTATTAAAATATTTCTTGGTGTATGGCTGTGAGATTGGTGGCCTCGAAATCAAGTGGCAAATGTTTAGACCAGCAATGCTATTTCGACTGATACACACTGTCAAATGTGGAACTCTGGTGCAGCATGCCATAATCTACATTGATTTTATTAAGATGTTGCAGGAAACTTAGTTTGGCACAATCGTGCGCAGAAGCAGCATCAGTCGATTAGGAATGGGGTGCGTTTGCATTAATAAAACCACACGAAGTTAACTAAAAAGCCAAACATAGGAATTCTGATGAATCATTACTTGACATTTCGTATTTTGTTTCTGACTCGCCAAGAGTGAATTTTCATAATGAACTGAAAGGTATTGTTGGGCTTGAAAAGCAAGAAAAAACGAAAAAGTAACTCAGACCTCCTTTTGTTGTCTGCAAGCTAACTCCGCCATGTAGCAACATAATCACCACTTCAACTTTGTTTATTGCGAAGTAACTTACTTGAATGTTGATGCTATTTTTTAGTCGTGTTGATGTCACAAGGCTATTAAACGTCACTACTCATTATATCTAATGTAGCTAGCAAGTTACACAAGCCTTGTTTAGAGTAATAACCTCCCACACAGAGAACTGCCTCTAGTTGCAATGGGCCACGCTGAACCCACGGCAGACTGCAGTAGTGTGCCTTGTTTTAGGTGCATCGTAAAGAAGTGGTTGTGCTTGTATGGTGCGACATATGCTACGTGTATGCACCATTTAGCTCACACTGCCGATCCACTGCAAAAGTCTGACACCCAGGCACATAAAATAAGCATGGGTGACAGACAGGCACTTTTCTAAGAAGATACCCGAGACATAGGCAGACGACATAGGCTCCCGTGTACCATCGAATCGAAAGAAAAAAGATCGATCACTCAGGTCCCACGTACGCGACTAGCCACAACTGTTCGTCCTACTTACTCGCTGAATACTCACACACTACGGCGAGCGGTTGATTAAGGTGCACGTGACAGGTATGAATAAGAAGGCACTCGTAGAGAACAGTAACTTATACTCACAAATATAATCTGGCTCGTCACTGGCGTTGCTGAGGCAGCTGAAAGCTTTTTTTTCTCTGCCCAGAAGGGCTTTCCGAACGACTTTCAAAAATAGACGGGCTAAATCACACTATCTATGCGGATGATGTAACCATACGGTGCTCCACAGGGTCGGATGGCTTCATTGAGTCCGCCCTGCAAGAGGCTATCGACACCACCGAGTCTTACCTCGACCACACCGGTCTCAGTTGCTCACCTGCGAAGTCGGAGCTGTTGATATATTTGCCCAAACGCTGGGGTGCCAAGCCCAAAGGGTGGAAACCTCCGGCGGAACACAATATCACCCTCCACACCGGAGATGGTCCTACTGTACCCAGGGTAGACACCATCAAGGTCCTCGGCATGATCTTCGAGTCCCGCGGAACCAGCCCCCAAACAGTACACAAGCTCAGGACTAAGACTGCGAATGCCATACGACTCGTACGTAGAGTAACCAACAGGCACCATGGCCTCAAAGAAGACAACTTGCTGCGTCTCGTACACGCGTTTGTTTTGTGCCATTTTACCTACGTGGCCGCTATACACAACTGGCTACGTGCTTAGCGCGATCAACTCAATGCGCTTATTCGCAAGGTGGTCAAACGAGCCCTTGGCCTCCCTATCACCAGTCCAACGTACAAACTCCTCGTGCTTGGCGTACATAACACGCTAGAACAGATCGCCGAAGCTCAGGAACGCGTGCAATCACCCGACTCACTACCACCAAGGCGGGCCGCCATATTCTGCGCGAGCTTGGCCTCTTCTCCTCGAGGGCCAGGGACCCCCCATAGTGGACTCTAATTCCCCGTGAAATCCACGAGCTTATCACGATCGCTCCCATACCACGAAATGTACACCCCGAATACAACAGAGGCAGGCGCCTTGCGCGGGCGACCGCCATTCTCAAGTGCATAGACATGGAAGCGGACAACGTCTCGTTCGTGGACGCCGCTGCCTATCGCAACAAC